>JBBMOI010000020.1:2880000-2915000 GCA_038088405.1 Porites divaricata | reverse complement strand
GGAAATACTATATAATTCGTAACAGAGCATATGCATTGCTAGCAAGAGCCGATTCCTAGTTAGTAATCGGCTCCTGGTAGTATCATGCATTATAAATGCATGAGTGCATAACAGTCCCCAAAATTTCCGTAAGATCTTCGAGATCGAGCGCTCTCACTCACTGGCAGTCATTTTGTAACTGTTTTCAGATGTACCGAGGGGTGGGTGTCAGGTTTTTTAACGGTCTGGTGGTACTGACTGAATTCTGCGATTTCAAAATGGCTGTAATAAAGTGGTAACTGAATTAAACTTAGTGTCGTGCGCGCTCGTCTGATTTTGAAATCACACGTATGATTTCAGACCAAATTGCACTCCACTCAGTTCAATTACCATTATTTATACCTTAACATTTTAAAAGATTCATATTTGCAATATGATTCCCGCTTAATTGAAGCCCCGCCACATGCATCCGGATATTTCTGAAAACGGAGATTTTTTTCTCCGTTTTCAAACAAAAATACGCATCCACACGAAGCGTGTTCGAATCGTTTTCGCCTGTCCACACATAAACGCTAAAACGATGGAAACAGGATAGCAAAAGATACGTTTTCGGAACCCAACCGGAGAAAAAAATATCCGTTTTTAGACAAAAACGGATACCCGAAGACATGGCCTAATTTTTTCTTTATAATAAGGCCCACAAATGTCTCGACAAACTAGCTCATCAAAAGAGGAGCGCGAAAAGTAAGAACAAAACTCAACACCCGAGCGCAAACAAAGCTCGGGGACTAGTACTCTTCTTATACCACCAAGGACTTCGAGAATGTCTAGGGTCTTAACAAAATAATTCTGTAAAAATTTAATGTTTGAACAAAGTGTTTTATAAAGAACAAATGGGCTCCTAATACAAGTCGGCGTTAAGAGTTCATCTATATATCTGTTTACAGTGCACATAAAGAAGTTAAGCATAACTGTTAACTGTGACCTATAAACTCTCGAAAATGAACACTTAAAGTTAGTCCTACCATTCTTGAGTGATAGGGAACTTTAGCAACAACGACAGCACTGTTCAAACGGTCAGCACTTGTTAACATCCGTCGAAAGGCCCCTGGACACCTTATGAAGTTTACACAAGGCAGATTAAAGTACACATAGCATCAACCCCAACCCAAAAAAGGAACCCAACCAGTTTCGAAACAGTGCTTAACCCTAATTAGTAAAGGAAGTGCTTAACCCCAATCTGTAAAACGCAGTGCTTAACCGGCTAAGTCAAAACGATAAGGAATACTACGTTGTGTAAACTTCATAAGGTGTCCAAGGGCCTTTCGACAGATGTTAAAAAGTGGTGACCTATTCAAACTCACTCAAAATGACAAATGTAGGTGAATTTCCCTAGAGTTGATTCTGGGATACGAAAACCAGGATTAGAAAAGAAAAGAAAAATTCTTCTTTATGTTTTTACGTCCTCCACAAAACGTCGCATAAGGAAATTTCTCGTTGTGGTCGAGCAGGAATCGCTAGGAAATGTACCAAAAGTGTGCTACACGTGCACAATTGTTGTTTTGCTCAGTAAACTTGTTAGTTTTTTGACGTTCTCATCGCCCTCGCCGTCGTTGCTTCTAGAGCTCCCTTTTTTAATCCTTGGTTTTTGCTTTAAAATCTATTATCTTTGACTTGACTCTCTATACGACTGACAATTCTCATCCAATAAGACACAGGTGGCCGCCTAGTTTTATCTACTGGCGGCCTTTTAAAAATTTTGGAGCTTTAACTATTGTACCTACTATCGAAGAAGTGTAAGAGCGCAACAATTCCAATGAAAGCCGAGCTATTAGGCGCTAATTTTCCTTGGTGTTATTCAAGTGTTGGTTATGAGAAAGACGGGCACAATAAAAATGTACTCACCTCTCTCTTAGCCAACACCTCCTCTTTTTACACGGACTACTGACTAAAACAGACACCTAGAGTTAGTCTCTGCGGTTCTTAAGTCGTTTTCATTGACTTAACATGTTTTAAACGTGAAAAGCTTTTTAAGAAGGAAACTTGGTACCAGACCAATCAATTTTGCCTTGGAGAAAGATAACTGTAAGGTAATTACAACTTTAAGGGAAAAGGTTTAGGAAGAAATGCAGGAAATGTTATGTAACTAGTTAATTTCTTATTTTCGAGTCAACGGAGCGAGTTTCTTGTGTCAATGCAAATCCAAAACACTCTCGGCAACAATAGACGGAAAAACTGAATGAGGGTTCCGAATTTTGAGAACGTGAATCAAAGGAAACTGATTTAGTGAAGCTACCGAGTATTAATTTCCCGTGGTACTGTTTATTAAGCTGTACAAAGTGGTTCTAACTCTAGAGTCTAAGGATAAAAGTTTATGGTTTGACAATCAAAATTAAATTTCTTTGGCGCTGCATGGTGCCATTATTACTTTCATTTCAAATACCTAAAATAGGATTTTCTGTATTTTTTTTAACTGTGGCCACCTCCAAGATTGAAAAGGTTAAAGTAATACAATAAATACACGACTAAATTCTATACTTCCAACCACTTGTCAAATTTTGATAGTAACCGCCCTTTCTATATTATTTTATAAATTTCAACAATAATTTAAAATTCAAAAAAAAGAACCTAAGGCGAAGTCATTAACTAACGTAGTCTGCCGTTGGGTTTAACTTTCCCTATTTCTGACTTAGGGTCGGGTGATCTTGAACTCCACGTTGTCGATTTACATGGAAGTATATGACCACACCCTTCTGGATTCCCACTAATTACACAAGAAGCTTCTACCGTCCAAAAGTACTTCACTTCACTATCAATCCAGTCATCAAGTTCTTGTCCAAATTTTCTGGAGTTTTCAGCAGCCTTTTTAGCTAGCGCCTCTGTGTTGTTCGCTTCGCGATCGAACTCTATTAAGAAATCATTAGTGTTGTAAATCCCCCCTGGGGGACCACTGTTCGCCGCTGTAGCGTCCTGCGATCTGATTGGCTCTCCTTTGGAGACGGACATAGGTATGACTAAGAAACTGGTTTGACCAATAACCATATCTTCACCCTTGTGCGAGAAGATCATTTTGATGGTCCATTTACCAGGTCTCATCGGTTTCTTGAACGTTGGCTTGTGAAATGAAACCACCCAGTTTTCAACGACGCGCATTTCGTAAATTCCTGTTACAACATTGATAGGATCCACCCACATAATTTTAACATCAAACTCCTTGCCGTGCACCCAGCGATGGACCAAAACAGGGTCATCCCAGGGACCCATGAGCCGGGCCAGGTTGCGAAAGACCCTCTCCTTTTGGTCCCAAATGGTTCCCACCTGAAAATGTGGAACCAACAATTAGTCAGTGAGCAGTTAGTTTTTCCACAAGAGTGGTCAACTCGGGAGTACCGAGAGCAAATCCAGTTAGTGATCTCATTAAGACTTTAAACCTAGCTGGTTACTTCAGATTGCCGGTGCGGTGTTTTGAACACTAGACTAGGCTGCTCAAGTACAGAGCGATATCTGATCAACGAATGGTTCCGGAAATTATCGATGTTTGCAACCCTGCAAGAACAGACGCTTTTAACGTGGGTAAAACAAAAGAAATGCGTCTGTTATTGCAACCTAGATATTCCGGTTTCCAAAGTAACTAAGACAGAAGTAGCTAAATTTATAGTGGTGCTATCCACTGAATGCCGAACGCAACAGATATGCACAGACGTTTACTTTACTGTAATGATCATGATTAATTACTTGAACCTTTTAAAAAATAATGAAAGATATAAACATCTGACGACACATTAATTTATGTTATGCGACAAGGAGAAAAGATGCTAATGAAAGCAAGAGAGAAAAATAGATTCCAAAAAATTTTGCTTTCCAGAAAAACATCATCAGAAAGCTTGAATCTGCATTAATCATTACCTCTAATCCCACAAGTCGCTGCGGCCCGTTGCTCATATTCAAATTTAAAAGCTCCTCATGACTTAAAGGTGCCAACCATGTTTCCATGGTTACAGTACGTTTCTGTCCACTACTGCCAAGTACGTCAACATCGTATAAAGCTAGAACTCCACCGAGCTGATCATGCTGGTTAAGAATCGTAACTTCTTTGATGATTCCGGTCCCTCCTGGGAGACATTTACGACTCTGGCTACCTTGAACAGAAGGCGCTTTCAAGCTTTTTAACCCTACTCGAACAAAAGCCTGGTAAAATGTCGCGAACACGTCGCTCGTTTTGGTGATGGAGTCTTCGTGGTGATATATATTTTCCCAATAATAGTTCAGTCCTTGAGTGTTGGCAGGGAACGGGTCGTACAACCATGAGTCCAGCTGGTTTATAACTTCTTGATTGACAATAGCTTCAAACTTACGCGCAAAGTGATTTGTTGACTGGCTCTAAAACAAAACGAAAGTGAAATATATTTCAGCAAGCCAGTGAGATAGGTTTACAAAAGCTTTCTTTTCACCTAAATCCACCCATATCCTGGTTGTTATATGAAAGATAGGATGGCTGAAAAAAGTACAGCGATCTAAACGGCCGCAGCAATCATAGGAAGTAACGCTTAAAAATATTAATAGAACTGGCGTATATTTTAGAAAAGTTCAAGTACAACGGTTGCAGGTCATGCAGCCCGGCGAGGATCAAAAGCAAATCTGTATTTCCAGCTGGTGAATAAACCATCCTCGATAAGGCCACACGAAGTTTTACAGTCGTAATTGATTAATACAGTCTGTCATTTATTAGTGAATAATAATGACCGGGAGGGGAGGGGGAGGCTTAGTACTGTAACTTTCTTCCCCTGAAAAAGGAGGGCTTATTAGAGGAGGGGGGCGGGGGGGGGGGGGGGGTGGTTAATAGAGGATTTACGGTAAGAAATAAAGTAAACATGTTGCCACCTTTAACCTGGCCATGTCTTCGGGTTTAAAGTCGTTAGGAGAACAACCGCACCAGTCCACGATATGTTTATACTGACAGCGACAGCCCAGCTTGCGTTTCCAGTTAGTGAGACGTAGGTTGGTTCGGATGAACGTTTCACAGTAAGGACCATTTCTTAACACCGTATGAAAGAACGACTGCAAAGGGAAAAATATGGACAGTCTAATATGGCTGCATGTCGAGTGATGAACTACGTTTTATAAGGGTTAATGATTGAAGTTACGTCTAGATTCAACCTTATCACATGGGTGACTGTACTCCTGCTGATAGTGACTAATAATGACATTATATGAAAGTAGATGATCGCAGTTGTAGACGTAACTTTTGCAGGATTGTACGGAATTCGAACCCTTGATCTCTGACATGTTAGGAAGTAAGTCATTATCTCTGACATCATCAGAGTCAAGGTGAACACTCGATACAACGCGATGCTCAATTTACTTAGACAGGATGACTATGGGGTTCCCACTAAATTTCCTAGTGAAGGGAGGGCTGAAGGCCCAAGCGTAGCGAGGTCCATGAATTTATGGAGATGCTCACTCAGCAAGTGCGATCAAAGCGCGGTTGAATCTCGAGTAACCTTTACATGCAGTGTACATATATTACGTTGGTGCCCGCATTAACTTTGAAACAAAACCGCAATATCGAACTACATGCGTAAAAATTTACTATCAGGAACGGCAAAACCCGCCCAGTTGCACGCACTTTCCTCCGAGCTGCGCCAGGTTCTTCGAGACACGTATTTCTCGTCTACATCAGCCATGAAACGTACTATTTTGTTCTTCCTGCCACCGGGCGCGCCCTACTGCTAAAAAGCTCAAATTGAAAAAGTATGAAAAATCACCAGAAGGTGGCCAGAACACCACTCAATCTGATTGTGCCCACACGAGGCAACTTCCGAATTTAAAGTATCCGGTGTACAGAATCCGATGGGTTGAATTTTCTATAAAATGACACTTCTTTTAACAGCTCTTTCGATTGATATTTTAATGGTGCATTTTGCTTTTAGAATGTACTTTTAATAAGCTTGCACAACCAGTTTTCACTGAACGGACGGCTCTATATGACGGACAAGTCCTTTAAACGTACAGCTGTACTTGTACACCTAAGGACTTGGTCCCTGTCGTTTTTCAGTCATTTCACTTGACTCTCTGCGTGTGGCAGGCAAATCCAAAGTAACAAGAAAGCTATGAAAATTGTTACCTCGGCAGGCAGCAATGAGTATCCATACATGTGCTTGAGTGATGTCACTAGAGGATCTCTTGACATCACTAAGAACTGACAGAACTTCCGGTTTAATGCAATCCAATCACTTCCTCCATCGATGTCAATTTCTGGAGGGAGCTGTCTCTCGCCAAGCCGCCACATGTGCTCATCACATTCCAAAAAAGTTCTGTCTAAGCCTTGCTTTTTAATAAACCTAAAGAGAGGCAAACGGAGGTTAAAATTCGTTCTCTCTGACAGTACGTATCATTTGTCTTATAACAAGTACTTTTAAGTTTTAAAAACTCAGATTCAGAAAAGGTAGCTTATTTATCAATATTATAGAGGACGTTCCTTGGTGCTGTGGAAACCATTGTTGGCTCGCCTTTGTGTTGGTTGTGACGCGGAAATTGTTCCATGTCTTTTCAATGTTTTGTATTACGTCATTTGGTGATTGCACCACCCGTCTGTAACGCCAAGACAAGAAGGGCTACTATCTAAGACATAATATTACTTGACCCAAACGTTGGTTTTAATTTTCCAAGCGTTTCAACAATAATGCCCAAGATTTTAGTCCCCTAAATTGTAGCAATCATAAACGAATTTTCAGCGGTTTTAAATTAATAGTCATCAAGACTACGAACTATACAGTCTTCTTCGGTTCTTTCTTTGCCTGAATAATGAACAGCATCATTGTATTTTATTTCGATATTTGCACTTCTCCAATGCCAAGTAACGTCAGTCTCCGTTTTCTTAAAACTGTCTAGCGTGGAAACTGAGTTCCCAACAATTAGTGGTATGATATTTATTTTTTCAATCGACCAGCGCAATATTTGAATTTGCTACAAACCTTGCTAGTTCTCTTCCGTGTGGTTTTAAAAAGTTGTAGTCACGACGAGCCCTTAAAAATTCTACCAGTTCAGAATTATGCCTGAAAACAAGAACAATATCACGAAAGCTTTTCATTAAATACATTACACTGTACAGTTTGATTTATGCATACACGTAAGTTTAGGTTTCAATTCACCCATTCAAATGAATGGTGGTTCTAACTTTTTGGGTCTGTCGATGAAATCCTGAAGTGTGGCCATTCAAATGAGAGCTACTGAGCGGAACTTTCCGTTCAGTATAGTTTATTATGCTGTAAAAGATAGTTCTAACTCTTGAGACTGTGGATAAAATCCTGCAGCTAGCTATAGTGTAACCTTTCAAATGAAAGCTTAATGAGCAGTACTTTCCTGTGGTAGAGTTTATTATGCTGTACATGGTGGTTCTAACTTCAGAGTCTGTAGACGGAATCTTTAAGTGTGACCATTCTAAATGAATGATACTGAGCAGACTACATTCTGGTGATGCCTTTTATTACATGCATGTTGACAGTACAAGGTGGTGATGACTTTTAAGTCAGTTGATGAGAATCCTAAAACTAACAAGCAATTAGTACATTCCTGTGACATTACTTTGCTGCATAAAAGATGGTTCTAACTTACTTGATCGGATAGTCAGATTCACTCAGATTAATAAAGAAGTCCCATTTCCAATCTTTCTTTGCCATTAAGTCCTCCATGCATCTGAGTAACATTTTCAGCAAACTGGCTCCACCCCATATTGTTGCCATACTCCAAGGTGCAACAGCAGCATTCGGAAAATTACGTATCATCTTTAAAATTTCTCTACGAAGATAATCTGACCTCTGAAGAAAGGAATACCCAACAGAAAGTAAGTAAGTAAGTAAGCAGGTGGTTTTATTAGTGCTAATTAAATCAATAATGTGTATTTTTCTTAGCTGTGCATTAGCCTGTTCTAAGTAATAAGTAATAAGTATCTCAATGTGCGTGGTTGCTGTATGATCCTGGTAAGGCAAATGAAAGAGACCTTAGCATCTCAACAGGCTGACTCCATTTTGGGAGAACGGGGCTAAAATTGTGAGATAGTCTCACACTATCTAATGGGAGAAGCTAGCTTTTTCCTCACCAAGGAGCCTGCGTCTCAGGCTAGAGAAAGTTTAGCCTGCAGATCAAACGGACACAATTTTTTAGCATTTTCCAGGTCAGAACAAAGCGCACGTGGAGCAACTTTACCTGTCACATGTCTTGGGCTCGATATCCACTTCATGCTCGCCTGGAAAACGAGAACCATATAATATACAGCATATCGGACGAAGCTGTGTCAAAATTGGTCTTGCTACCATAATTGGGATAAAGATATATATGCCTACTGCTAGTAGTGGTTGAGAACATGTATATCTACTTACAGTATCAACGTGAAAGAAAAAGTAGTGATGGCTGTGGTAGAGAGCCTTGAACAATCTCTTGACTTGTCTAAATGCTCTTCCATGGACCGTCACAACATATGCAATTCTTATAGGGTTTCCATAAGGTGTCTTAGCAACATCAATCCATTTTGCTGGGCTGCCTTTTTCACGTGGAACAGGGCAAGATCTTTTGATATCAATATTATAAAGTTGCTTGGCTTCTGACAGACAAGCTGTCTTGTAAATACATCTTTTACACCTCTCAGATTTCACCCGTTTTAGGGCAGAAAGAGCATCTTTGTGTTTTACTTTACAAGGTGGCACAAATGGTGCCTCTAAAGATGATGGCTTTGGGCCCCTTTCTGGCTCTCCATCTTGTCTTGAAGGCTCATGAACCTGTGAAGGAAAACACGAGATGTAAAATAGCGTTAAATAAACCTAAGTCAGATGTGATAAAAACCCAGGCAATAATTAATGACCACTGAATGTACCAAAGTAATTTGAGGATAGCCTGCATTGCAGATGTAATTTAACCTTGGTTAAGTAATGTCTGCCAAGCAACGCCGATATCCTTGTTCTGGACTCCAAAAGACACAATGAACTAATACTGGAAGTGTGTTTCAAACTACCTTTCATCTTGAGTGGCAAAGTGACCATGGCTTTTTTAACAGGCAAATCATAGCATGTACTCATTTAATCCTGGTACACTAGTGGGGGCCCAGCAGAACAAGGATTTCGGTGCTGTTTTGCAGATAGGCATAATCAGAGTTTAGTTTCATCTGACTGGTGACACAGGTTATTTGACGAAAGTTAAGGAGACTTTTCTAGCACAAGACCTTCTCTAGGGAAGATGTGAATGGTTGTTGCAATTTTATTAAAATGTTATTGTTTTCTTTCTAATTTGTTTGTATGCAAAAATTCATTCTTCGTCAATATAATCCTGTCTGTTCACTCCATGAAGTCACCTTCATTGACCTCTATCAAGAAATTGATTAATTTTATTTTAAAAACATTTCCTAACCATTTAGATCTCAAGGGTGGCCTAGACATCAATTTTCTCCTCACATGCAAACATTGATACAAAATCAAGACAAAAAGTTATGAGAATTGATATAATGATTCATACCAATGGGGATTATCCTCTCTTTACTAATAAAATTATTTTTCTTTAAGGAAATGTATAGAGATTATATTAGTCTGGATAATTATTGTGTGAGGATATATTAAGTCTCCAAGGAATAAATGCTGTGTTCTAAAGGATCAACCATATTAAAATTTACATGGCAACTGACAACTCTCTTGTAGAAATGCAAAAATTAAGTGAAAGGAAGTATTTAATTGTTATTGTGTTTTATTCTTATAGGATTTATAAGACTTGTTCTGAAAGACTTAATAATCTTTTCATTTTTCAAGAAAGAAATTTATTTGACTTTTTACATGCAACTCAGTAAAACAGAAGTCACAACAACAAGATCAACACTTTATAGCTATACATTATTATATGCTATAAAGCCATTGCTACCGCCAGCTGTGATAAGCAAATACAGTGAGTAAACTATGCAAATCTAAGTTCTTTTAGAATAATATAAGCTCATGATCATTGAAAGTCACTATAATTATAGTTATATCATCTCGGTCTGATGATATTCAATCACTCATTTTAAACTCCATATAGCTATTATCAGTTATTTTCCTCTTTATCGTCGAATCGATTATATATTTATATAACACAACTAGACTATAATTAACCCCGCATGAATAGGATAAACTAAATATATCTCATTGACTTATGGCACTTAATAATGGCACGCAAAATGGAAGCAATAATTTTGTCGTTAATTGAACCCCGATATTTTTCAAATAGTTTAACCTTGTAGAGGACAAATACGATAAGAAATACTTATAATAACTTTTCTCGAATCATATCGTCCCAAATCAAAAAACAAAAACCAAGACACAGTTTATTACATCTTCTAACAGGAAGAAAGATTCGATCGTGCTATGTATGCCGACGAATCACAGTACCACAGATCGAGTCACCTAACAAGCGAGTACCAGTTTAAGACGTTGAATAATTTACACCAAAAATAAGCTAGCTGCTTTACACCAAAATATCGCTTGTAAAGCTCGACCAAGGCCTTTTTATCGGGTTATAGGGAAAAACGGCCTGCCAGTGAGCTTTTATAGCCCAATTTTCATGTATGGAATACAACAACACCGCTATAAACAACATAATTAAGCCACGTATTTAAGCTATGATATTGCTCAAAGTTAACTGTTTTCACACGCAAAGCCTAGAGGGATAAAGAATTAAATCATCATACAATCAAAACTGTTGATATCATATTATATCTTGCCAGCAACTGAAACAGAATTTTATAAAATTAAAAGTAGCAATGGGGATAAATGGATTGCGTCTGAGTGATCACTTCCTACGTACCTGCTTTACCTCCACGTGTGAACGTGCTTTTCCACGTACCGTTCTTACATGACGATTTCCAATAACGGGATGATCTTCAGGCCAGTGTGTAGATGAGAAATGGATAGTTGTTAACACTTGAATGATTACTATTAGACCGATTATTCCCAGGATAAATCTCACTATTCTGAACTTCATGACCGGGAATGTCACATAACAAATTCCACTTTCTCTCTTTTGTGCTGCCGGCGATTCTTCACAATGGACTGGGGTTGACCAGTAATTTGATTGGTCCGTTTTTAATGCGTGACGTTCTAGCGTGACCTTCTTCTTATTCTCGTGGATTGGATTTTGCTAAGGGATAACGGATCGCAAAAATGAAAATCTTAAACAAAACCTTCAAATTATTTGAGTTAAGTATAATTTCCGTTTAAGCTGTATTGTTCCTTTTTACCTAACGCCAGCAAGCAAATTTTAAAAGGTGATGCCGTTTTTTGAGTTTTTTCTCCGATAAGGCCAAGCACCACCTTTTTTCTCTGTTTAGCCTCGTTCGACCGACCCAAACTTTTGTCTTTTTTTTTTAAATGAACGACGTAGTTTAACCTTTTTTGGCTTAAATTAATTAGGCCCCAGTCACGTCGCTCCTGGGGACAAAACTGTTTCATCTACCGAGCAGCCAATAGTAATTTCAATTTTCAGTGGACAAAAACCTTGTACCAGAATAATTTACATATGTAAAGAATATTGCATTCTTTTTAAAATTTTCTAGGGCTAAAGATGTAATAAATCATCTGTAGTAACACCAAAGAAAATTTATCATGGAAGTCCGAGAAAATGAATGTCAAATTTCACAATAATTGTGATTTCACAAGTTGTAAAACATGACATTCATTTTCTCAGGCTCTCAAAAGAAATTTTTTTTTTTTGGTGTTACCGGATGATTTATTACATCTTTAGCTCTTGAAAAATGTAAGAGAGAATGCAATTAGCATGCTTTAAATTATTCTGGTACAAGATTTTTAATTTGTCCACTGAAAATCAAAATTATTCAATGTCCTGGTGGATTCTGTCTTAAAAAAAAACATTTCTGACATTCTTTCATCTTTTAAGACATATAAGGAGTATTTTATAATTTTATTTCTCTTGAATCTGAATTATTAATTTTTTAAAGTTTTTACATTTCTTTCTTCAAATATTTAGGCATTTTTATGTCTGTAATTCTATTTAATTAATGTAGGGCCCCACTGAAAACCACGTGCACAGACTTGCACAGACAACAGCAGCACTAGCGAGACTGAAGACCATCTGGGACGATAAGCATATCTGTGTAAGCTCAAAGATCAGTCTTATGCGCTCCGACCTTGGTTATCTCAGTGCTGTTGTGCGAAACCTGGACATTGACAGCCGCCCGTTCTGATGAAATTAAAGCAGGGCTTGCTAAGAAAATAGGGACCTTAGAAACAACGAAGGCGACGGCAACGGCAACGGCAACGGCAACGTCAAAAAGCAATAGGTTCAGTTAGCAAAACAACAACTCTGCACGTGCATCACGCTTTTTTGTACATTTCTTTGCCGTCCCTGCACGACTACGACGTGAAATGACCAAATTTTAAGTTTTTTTTTTGAGGACGGGAACGGCAAGACGATAACTTACCATCTCTGTCTGAACTTGGGCGTGCCCCCCTCTCTTCAGCTCTAGAGATAAACTCCCTTCTTTTAAGTAACTGGGCGACTTTAGATAATCGCGAAATGGTTTGAAAGGATGGGGAGTATATTTTTCAGGGACGTTTACAAGGATGTCGTTCGATATATATATAAATTCTAACATGACTCCGAGCAAGAGAGAACGAGAGATCATTCTCTCTTGATCTGAGGCTTTAGGTTCAAAATTGCAAATTTTTCATCACTCCGCTTAGTGTCTCGCAATTCCCAGCAAAGAAAACCAAACCAAATATAGAAAAATGACCAGAAAGCCTCGGAGTCATGTTAGAATTTTAATATATCTAACGTGGGCTATTCTATTAATCTGAAAAATGAGCACTGTACCGGCATTTCCATGCACAGAAGTTTTGATGGTGTTTCCTTATTTTTTGCTTTTTACTATAACATCAACCATCATATTTTCCGCCTCATTTAGTTGGTATGGTTGTTGTGACAAGTATGTCTTGTTATTTTCAGGGCTCCACGGCTTTGATGGTGGCGTTTTAGGCCTCCTAATCTCTCAGACTTCAAACTTTTCATCCGAAAATCAGGAAATGCATTCGACGCTACACGAAAAAAAGTAATTGCCTGACTACCTGAAGAAAGTCCTTAATCCTCGCGAAACTCGAGTCAAGCAGTCAGTGACGGGCGGCTTAGCCCGGGAACTCAGTGATTGGCCATGGGCGTCTAACCGCCGGCCCTATATACTTCTCCAAACTGAACTCAGGTTCAACACAGGCGTCCCAAACTCTGATAATGATAAACTTTAATAGTATCTCCTCTAAAAGGTTTTTAGGAAACTATTTACAATAAAATGAAAAACTACTTACTACTATAACTACAAATAATATTATAAGATAAGACGAAAAATCATCAATGGATACATTAATACTACATTACAATGTCGGCACTTTGTATGTATGCTGTCCGGCTTAGTTTCTTTTTAAATGTCGCAACACATGTAGACGACTTCAAAGGGCTTTTTAGATCGTTCCAGATCTTAACCGACCTGTACGCAAACTAGCGCTGCCCTGAGACTGACCTGAATAACGGAATGGCCAGATCATTTCTGTTGCGCGTGTATCTTGAGTGAATAATGGTTCTCTGATTTACGTTAGAGCTAAGATACATGGGTGTAAGGTTGTTCACGCATTTATAAGTCATTACAGCATCTCTGAGATACAACTGTTGCTTAACAGAGAGCCAGTTTAATTGGCGCAGCAATGGAGTTACATGATCAAATTTAGCTGCTTCTGTAGTTATTCTAGAAGCAAAGTTCTGAATTAATTGTAACTTTATGATACTACAGGTAACGCAACAGGTAATATCGCTTTTTAAAAACGCAATTTATCCGGTTCATATAGGAAAGGGGTTTTAATTGGAAAAAAAATCAGTATCGCGGCTCATTACATTTCTTTAAATAAGCTCCGATAACGCTTTTATTTCGAATTAAAACTGCTCCGATGCATTTAATTTTGCCGACTATAAAACTGTTGCCCGCTGCATGTACTCGAGAGAAGCCTCTAGGTAATTATGAATGAACAAGCGAAGGTAAAGGGAAGTAAAATCAATGATAACCTTCCTTGGATGAAAGCGACGAATACATTGATTCAAAATTATTGATTTTTCTGGAGGCGTAAGGTGAAACGCCCATCGCAAGAAAACACTACGTACTACTGTTTATGTTGTTCATTGAGCCCCCTAATCACAGATCACAGTCCAGCGGTGGATAAAAATCACAAAGGATCAGTAATCTCCTTAGTCTGCTACACAGCCGTTCTTAGTGGGTCAGCACTCGTTAACATCCGTCGAAAGACCCTTGGACACCTTATGAAGTTTACACAAGGTAGAACTGTTTTCCAACCCGAACCTAACCAGTTTCGAAACAGTGCTTAACCCTAATCAGTAAAGTTAGTGCTTAACCCTAATCTGTGAAACGCAGTGCTTAACCGGCTAATCCAAGACTATAAGGAATACTACGTTGTGTAAACTTCATAAGGTGTCCAAGGGCCTTTCGACCGATGTTAAAAAGTGCTGACCTTCTTAGTGTCGTCACGCAACGCTCCTCCCCACTGGGAGGAGCGTTGCGTGACGACGCTAAAAACGGCTGTGTAGTAGACTATAATCTCCTGGAATCTTCCTCTCTATGACAAGCATCACCTGAACTTATAAGCATAATAAGAAGCAGAGCAAAGCGTATTTAATGACGTGAGCTAAAGCAAAAATCATAAAAAATGAATCGGCTAATTGATGTTCAGTCACCAACAAGATGCTACGGATATGATGAAATAGTACAAAGAAACAGACAAACCTGAAAATTTTGGCAGACGCATTCACCACCGCCTCTAGCTTCTAGAATGAGATATCAGAAAATTGAAACACCATTCTCATATCATTAATATGAAGTGATTGCTTCCTCACTGGTCTCTTTGACATCTTGTTTCTATGGCAACCTGCAAAAGGCTAGCAAAATAACACTTTTCATATTTCATTGACCAATAATAATTTTCATCGTTTCTTCTGCATTATTAATATTACACCTAAGGAAAATCACAGCATTTACATGGTTAATTGAAGAGGGGTCAACCATTAGACATAACAACTCCACACCACAAAGTTTTGGAAAAAGCCTATCAACTTTATGAAAATGATGAAGTTGAATCATCGTTCAGAGGTTGATCCTGGCACTTGAAACTGGCCTTTCTTCTTAAGCCGATTTTAATTTTTCTGGCCAGATATCATCTCGTCACCCTGCTATCGCAGTAATATAAATAATTCATAATTCCCCGAGGATGACAAATCAATTCAATAAGTATTTGGACCGGCTTCTTTGACTTCTATTGCTAATTTAATTACTTAGCTATATAAGGTTCAACCGATTAGTCTTCCATATCAATGAGAAATTTTAGATAAAAAAGGTATAGAAAGGGTGTGAGCAAGAGCTAGAAGAGATTAAGATCGAATATTGTCATGAGCGTAAATAATATTACCTTATCGGCACGATCCATCTCCGCATTTTTATAAAAAAAAATAACGAAACCTGTAATCCTTGAGGCCAAACCTGAAGTTTAATTTATCGACCAGTTGGTCTTGAAGATATATACAGTCTGCAAGATAGCCTCTCAACTCGGAGGGAAATCGATTGATAACGGTTTGAATCGAAGGATTCAATTAGTTTCTTGCCAAAGCAGTTTTGATAGCAAACGATAACGGAGACTAAACAATCTTTTTTAATTAATAATCATTTCTTTCCGGATCTATAATAAGCCCTATTAATCCCAGACCAATTACACATTGCAGATGAGTCCAATCTTTTGTGTCAGCCTATGGATAAAATCTCAAGTAACCTGCGAAACATGTCAGCTAAAATGCAGCTCAGTTAGGTGGTCAGAGAAAGTTGAAATTTTGGTGTGAGAAGCCGAGCCATATTATCCATGTGTAACTTTGAATGTTGACGATTATTATAATAGACTAGGCTGTGATTATCCGTTATTCGCAAAGCCTTCGCGGGGGCAACTTCCGCAAATCTTCCTGCCAAAACTGGAGTGTTCAGCTTAGTATATATGTCTTTTTTATCTTTCATTTAAATATGAGCCACTAATAAAACATTATTGATCTTTGATATCAAAGGACTGGTTGTCCAAAATGATAATAATTATGAACTTTGTGTAAAACTGATGACCGAGGTTGCCTGTGTATTTATTCAGATGTTTGGGCCATGCATGATTAGCTGGGTTTTGTCGATTCTGGATGCAAGTAAAAGGGCGGCTAGCTTTCGTCTACGCCATAAGTCATAGCATTATCGCCTTTTAGCTTAAAGCTCTGGAAGTAGAAAGAAATCCGGATATTTAGGGAGGCCACAATTAAAGGAAGCGCTAAAATAGGAAAAAATGCCTCTTTAAATAACTTTTTGATTTGAATGTATAAACCTGCCTACTGACATTCAGGAAATCTAATCGCAGATAGCGAGGATGAAGGAATAAGCTTGTAACGCCCTACGGGAAGGTGATGAGCTTCAATCGCAAAAAAAAGAAAAAACAAAAACAAAAACAACAGAACAATTAGATAAGAAAGAAGAGACTGGAAAAGTTGGTGTGAAGCCCGTTAGGTTTCTGTTTCTGTTTCCTTTTGCTTTTATTTTTTCCCCTTTTATAATTGAGTTACTTCTCAGAAAAGTATTTATGTTTACAAGCGGTAACTCGATGCTTTTGCCTCACTAGCATACTACTTGGCTAAGGACCAGGTCACCCACACAGACTTTCATGGGGAAGGAACGCGTGACGAACCCACAAGAACGTCTGTGTAGGAGGCTAAATAGGGCCAAGCTGTCAGTTGGCATTTCAAAGAGCTAGGCCAGTGTGAAATGCTCATAGTGATCACATTTGCTGGATGGTAGTAGATCATGATGTTTCATTATGCGTTAAAACATTATGTTATCTAATACAAATTTCTCACACTTTTTCCCTGCCCCCTCCTTATCCGTTCAATCAAAATTCTATCGTAGATTTTCTCATGATTTGTAATTAAGATATCAAACTTATTATAACTCGTTACGCAAGCTAAAAAATAAACAATTTCTTTAGATCGCAATTTCGGCCTGTTCACAGAAACTCTATTTTCTCTTTATTACAGTAGGAGCCCTGATTAGAGATCGTAGAGCGTGCGTGTGAAAACAAAAACCGCTAGATTGCAATTCATACATTTGAGAATGAAAGTCCAGGGCGTATTTGAGGTTCAGTTCGCAAGGGGGGTGGTGTTTTTTGAAATGACTTTCTTGAATTTCTTGGAAAAGTTTGGAAGGGATGAAAGTAAAAAAGGGAAATGAATAGAAATGAATAGAATAGAAATCGAAAGGGAAAGAGGTTTACCCAGCATGCTCAGTGGCAAAATGCTTTGAAAAAGAGCGCGTCGCCCAGAGAAAACAAAATGGCGGAAGAAGGTATGGAACTAAACTGTTGTATTTTTGTGTGTAGCTGATTTATATAGCTGTCTTTCCTAAATATAACGTCAAATAGTTATTGTGTGAAACATTTATGCTATAGGTATCTAGGTATGTTGCCTGTGCACCAAGTATATCTGGGAAAAATTTGTAGTTGAGTGGATAATCGAAGTGTTCGAGTAGCAATCATGCACTTCAGCTACAAGTCTTTTTGTTGTCCGTTTTGGAAGATCGATTTCCAGCTCCCTATGTGAAAGGGATTTAAGGAATAACTTTGAAAGCACTAACGAAAAGAATAATATCGACCAGATCGCGATTAATAATAATTTGAGGTCGAATGCATTATCACTTTCAGCAAAGTGTACTTGTACCTGAGTATTACGAGAATTCATTTGAAAATATCAGAGCAGATGTCAAAATCGGGGTTTTTCCTGTCCTGATCGCATATTGGTTGGGATTCAAGGAAAATCAGGGGAATCCTGATGAGATCGGGATGGTTGGACAGTCTGAAATGGAAATTTGATTTTCCTTTTAATTTTAGAAACTTCTGCTGAGGCTTTAGTGAGCTTAAAAGGTAAGGCTGTCATGCACATTATATTCTAAGATAATTAATGTAGTTGTATCCACCTTTCGGCTCTTTTGTATTAAGTAATGGTCCAGATAAGGGGAAAAAACCAAACGAAATGAACACGTCAGAATGCAAAAAGGTGCCATCTGTACTGTTGTCTCTACTACACTTCTGATTGGTTTAAACATCAACTTTTACGAAACCTTCACAAAGCAGCATATATATCAATCCCTTGTTTTCTAACCAACTTCCTTGTAACAAAATATCTTCTGAGTCTAAGTAACACAGAAATCCTATGTGAGGAACATGTAAAATTGCAAACTTTTCTTGGCTATTGTTTTCAACTCTTATGATTAGTTGAAATCTTTAAACACAAAAAACACCCTTTAAAAATGGAGTTTAAATACGTTTTATTTCATAGACTGCATTTTTGTAGGTTTATGCATTCTCTTTGTAAAAATGAAAACATTCCTATAGCTGTATATGAGGAAAGCCTATTATGTAATTACAAAAGAAATTGTTTATCTTCTTACCAGGATCATTACTTAAATATTTTGATCACTTTTCTTTCTTTTTTTCAAATGTGCTTATCATTTTCTAGGATGATAAGCAATATCATCATATGCAGGATGCAACGAAATTCATTTTAACAGCCCACCCTTCGGGCAACCTGTAACTAGCATGTACTAGCCCAAACTAGCCCATTTCAGCTAGCCTGAGATTTTTTTTACAGGTTTTTACAAGAATCGAATAACTTTCAAACTGAAATTCTATGTGGCCATTTGGAATTTCCCCCCTAAAACTTTCACTTGCCCGTCAGGCTAGTAAAGCACACAATCCACCACTTGGGAGGGGTGGGAGGTGGGGGGGCAGGTACTCTACTAATATTTGAGTATAGGTAAGCTGCTGTTGGTCTGAAACCCTGACCCTGTTTAGGACAAAAAATCCTAATACAGTACGTGTACTTGGAGTACAAACAAATTATTTCATCAAGCAAATCAAATTAATCTTTCTGGCAATACCCTGTTTTTCTTTGTATGTAGGATTGACTTGCTTAAATTCTATATTTCATTTTTATTTTATTTTATTAAAAATAAATAATAACAATAATAAATAACCTAAATATAATACATGGCAGAGTCACCACAACAGATAAACCTATTGCTGTGGGCCTGTTTAGGACTAGCCTAAATTTCAGATGATTACTTTTGAGTTGTTTTTATTCCCTCAGTAACGACTGAATCAACCGTTAATGCCATCCAGTGACGTCACTACTCCTTTGCTTTAATTCATGCAAAAAGTAAAACATGATTTTCAGCTGGTAAACAAAGAAATATCGTATGGAAATGTCTACATGATACAGAATTGCTTTACTCTTTTTTTATTGTAATTTGTGTTTAGTTACGTTGAAACTGTCAACAGCCTGTATGCAGTACTCTGATTGAATGAATCTATTGTAATTCAGTAATCAAACTTGATCACAATCACATAATGAAATAAGCTTAAATACACACAGAACACTAAGTCTTCAAAACACAACAATTTGCTTTAATTGAAAAGAAGCTATTTGGTCATTAACAAAGAAGAAAGAAAACAAGAAAAGAAAGCTAACAGAATCATTACACTTGTTGGTGAACTAATGAGAAGGTTGAATTATGACTTAAATCCCAGAAAACTTTGCACAAACAAACTGGCTGCCGAAACCACAAAGTGGTTCCAAATGAAAAACCTACTGATTCCCCACAATGATTCTTCATTTGTAGTTCAATTTAACAATTCATAATTTTAAAGACAAGCGGGTAATTTTGCTGTTTATGATAAAGATTGTTGAAATTTTTGAACTCCACGCAAGCATGCCAGGCACGCGATCTGCTGAATATTAAACAACAATTTTAAACAACAATCCTGCTAAAATTTATCATAATTATACATAATTATGCAAATGTCTGGACAATCAACCAATCAAAATCACAACCCAGTTTTCGGGTAGTGATGTCACTGGACAGCATTAATGGCTGGTTGATTCAGATTTTGCTGAGATTAGAAAACGACTCAAAGTAATTGTCTGAATTTCAGGCGAGTTTAGGACAGACTTGCACAAAATTATACAGTGTATACCCTGTGTTGGACAGAGAGATCTGTACAGTACCACAAGTGATCGCCAACTGCAAATGATCCCCAGATGGCAAATGATCCGCAAGATGGTCCGCAAATGATCCTCGACCATAAATGATCCCCATTGTCTACCCCAAAATAATGAACCCATAAAAATTAGAGGAATGGAATGGTTTTATGCATGGATGGTAACTGATGCAGAGAACTTGAACTAGGTGCAAAACAATGAAATGAAAAAACAATAAGTTACCATTCTGCTTCTTTGGGCAATTGTTTCTCCTTATTCTTAAGCAATGATGTTTCGTTGCTGTGAAAATTTTAGACAGGAAGGACGTCAAGCAGGAAACTTGTCTTTTGTTTTAATGCCGAGAAACATGGAAATATGTCCTCTGTATGTGCCTTTACTGCTTGGTACAGACATGACAAAGATAAAAAATCAGGGAATGAGAAACAGAACGAGTAAGCATAATTTTCACACTAGAGCAAATCTTGGGGTCTTTTTCAGAAATAATTATTTTAATCCAATTTCACAAATTAAAGTACATGTATATCAGAGTTAAGTTCATTTTAGCTTAAATGTGAACCAGAAATTATGCAAGAGTTATTTTCTTGATTCACTGATACTGTAAGTTTATTTCTTCGTTGCATGTATTTGTATTTCATTGACTGAATTCTTTTTTTTTCTGAGGCAGAATTTATACATTTTGCTTTGATAATAAACTAGACACAATGATTCAATAACTTGAGTCCATGCTATTCTTATTTTCTCTCTGGATCATTTGCGATCATCAATGGGGATTATTTATGGTCAAGGACCATTTCTGGTCCATTTTGGGGATCATTTGCGGTACTGTACAGATCTTAAACCATACTCTGTGTGGCAGTACATCGCTATATAGGCCATTTAAGGGAGTACAGCATCCATGTTATATGAGTGGACAATAGGAATCCTGTGTTCTGATTGGCTATGCGTGTGGGCAATATGGGCATAACAGTTCAGCACAGGGCTGTACTCTAGCAGTGCCCGGTGTCCCGTGACGTCTTACTCGCTGTGTCTTTACATAAAGGTGTAGGACTTTGGTTACATGATTACATGTAAGTGTCTGCTCATGGAAGGTGGCTGTCCCTCTACTGGAAATCCTTTTAGTGGAGGTTTGACTAAACATGGTTTACAATTGAAATACTCATATTACAGTTTGTGTTATGTGATTGATTTGCAGGCATTGGCTCACAGTCTCCATTTAGTTCACCTGTGAGGCGAACTACACCAGTAAGTAAATAAACTTTTTTCTACCTAAGAGTGATTGTCTGTTAAGTGTGATTATTCCAGCTCTCTTAAATTGTCAAGGACTGCACTGAAGTTCAGAAAGAAAAAGAAAAGGAAAAAATTTCCCCTATTTTGTCTTTTATTATAAAATGTCACTTTAGAGAATTTTGTGTTGCATCATGCAGGGGACAAGAAAATGTACAGAAAAATGAAATTCTTGGACAATTTTTTTTTGGCATTTTTGACATTATTCTAAGTGGCTGGTGCAATAAAGTGGAATTAGCCAGTATTGACAGCAGGGGGAATGGCAAATTTCACTTCTTTGCATTCTGTGAACATTAATTTTTTTTTATCCCTGTTTTTAAGTGGAAATCCTAAGTGTATTTTGCCTTGAACTTATTCTTTACAGCCACGTACAAAGAAAAGAACCAGGCAGCTAGATGACAGCTTAGAAGATACAGACCAAGACACAGGCACTGATGAAGGGGTATGTATAATGAAGAAACACTTTGGTGCTCACTGACTGTAAACCTAATAGATGGTACTGTTTGAATCCCTCCAGTTTCTTGATGCAGTGCTTATGTATTAGGGTGTATAAAAAGAACAGAGCTATTAAGCCATGAAGCCCAAAAGTGGCCAACATGAGTACTACTGCTTTCTTCTAATGATGTATACCATATGTATTCGAATAAGTGCCCAACAAAAAAAATTAATAAGCTCCCAGTCTCGAATAAGCGCCTACCTCAAGTAAGCGCCCACTCTCAAGGTCCAAAAATTTAATAAGCACCCAGGGTGGTTAATCCATTAAATAAGGTACACTATTGGAGAATCTCATCACGAGATAAGTTCTAAGAATTTTGATAATGGTCACTAATAGAGAAAATACCTTGATCTCTATACTAATTAAATTCTCTTAACTAAGGTTGGAGATCAGTCTGGAGAATTTGTTTGTGAATATTGAGGTTTAAAGGCTTGAAAAGGGGCATAAAAAATAAGAAAAGAAAATTTCTTTTGAGATTTAGTCTTGCACTGTACATGTAGTACTAGTGTTTTGGGTAAGTGAGGGTTCCAGCACCAAGCAGATACCCTGACTCCTGGCTGTATCTGTTGTGGTCTATTTGCTCAGTAGTCCTTTAGGCTAATCCAGCCAGGGGATGACCACATGATGGCAGAGATACATGTAGACCCATAACATGCGAGACTACATCCCCTACCCTTTACAAACAGTGTGTGGGTTCTTTAACATTCCACAGATTTAAATACCAAGTGTTTTGAGAAGGGATCAAAAAGGGTTTACAAATTCGGCATTATCTGTAAAGACTACAAAGTTATACCTCACATGTATGTACACGTCATGGTAAAGGCAGCATTTTTGTCTCAGTTAAGGACCCTGAATGTTGGCCTGGTCAGGTTTTAAACCCCATGGCCTCCTGTTTGGCAGACCAGTGCTCATCTAATTGAGCTGAAACTCAGTGAGCTGCGGCAGATAATTTCTATTAATGACTAATGTAAAAACATAAAGCATGTTATTTTTCCTTCATTCTGAAATGGTTTAATTTTTCTAACTTCTGTTTTCTATTTGAAGGAATTTTCACTGTCCTCCTCAAGAGCAAGGTTTGTTATGTTATGTTATTCTACTGTTATTTGCTCTTCTTCATGTTGTTTAACTTTTATGTTCTACCAGTCACTTGTTACTTAAGGTTTTGTCTGAATGGTTACACTTCGTGACATGAATCCTGAAGCAACAAAACGCTATTGGAGCATACACTTGGGTGACCTTATATTGCATGTATGTCAGGACTTTTTTAGTCAGGCACATGGGAGTGCCGCATATTGTTTTGAATTAAGGAATGTTGAGATTTTCAGAAATCTTTTTCAAAAACAAAATTCCACAAAATTCAAACAACTGATTTCCTTCTTTTGTTTCTCAGGAGGATGGGAAGCTTGAGAACAGTATCTATGGTAGGAAACTCAGTGTTAACCGTTTGACTTTTTAAAATAATTAATTTGTATTAATAGGCTCCTTGAAAGTAATTAACATTTCATTTCATGGCAGTGAGGCTCAGAGACCACAAAAGTCAAAGAAAAGAAACAGATATTTTCATACCATTCTGCTCATTTTTTTTTTTTTGTCATCTTGACCTAACTGCCCATCAACTTGAATTTTCAATGTAATAAGGAGCCTACTAGTGTTTCCTTTTTGAGTTTGTCGCCACATCATTTTTGTGTGATAAATGTACATGAAATAAATCATACATGAGAACTGTGGAAATGGAATCAAATGAAGAATGATCCCCGCAGTTGTGAACACAATTTATGAACACATAATTGACCAGCTCCCAACATCAGTGGCCTCATAGCTTAGTTGGTTAGAGTGTCATACTGGTATCGTGAGGTCACGGGTTCAAATCCCATTGAAGTCCTGAATTTTTTGCAGGCTTCCTACACAATTGAGAGGATCATTCTTCATTTGATTATTCTTGTTATGTCAAATGTAATGAAAAGAAGCTACCCACAGACCCCTCTTGTCAGCCAACACCTCCCATACGCCAATGAATTTATCTTTTTGTGAAATCTTGAAACGTCCCTTCATTTTGTTTTAACTAAAGTTTGCCACATTTTCTTTGATTATGTCAAATGTCTTACTATGATCTAACTTTGTAAGGCTTTTTTGAAAATGATGTTTGGGATCGGGATAGGAGTATTATCCATTTTGGAGTTGCGTAGGGAACTGGGGCGAGTTTCAAATTTAAACTAATCGAGAATCTGATACCACCATATAAAAGGTCATGTTGAGATTGGTTATTTGACCAAGTTTGGTGCTCTAAAGTTGAACGGGTCAAGTTTTGGCTCTTGAAACATGGGTAAAGATCCATGCAAACGTCTGGAATTTTGTGACAGCGTCCACCAAAACCATATAAACTCCTTAAAATATTTTTGAGTTTTTCTGTTAAAATGTAAAATTCATCATGCATCTACTACTTGGTAGGAACTAATTCGAAAATCACTATGTTTACCCATTTTCAGGAATATCACAGAAATTGTGAAAAAAATTAAGAGTTTATATGGTTTTGGGGGTCGCTGTCACAAAATTACAGACTGACGTTTGTATGGATCTTTAACTGTGTTTCAAGAGTCATAACTTGATCCCTGTTCAACTTTAAATTAGAGCATCAAACTTGGTCAAGTGACCAATCTCAACATGACCTTTTATATGGTGGTGTCAGTTTATCAATTAGTTAAAATTTGAAACACCCCCCAGTTCCTAGGCAACTCTGAAATGGCCAATAAGGCATATGTGTAATTGACCATTTAAATAGATACATGTAAATATTCTTTGTCCTTAATAAACCTAGGTTGCAAACTTAATTGGAAATGGAAACACAGACAAGAAGCTTGCCAAGGTATTTTATTATAAATGACAGAGCTATAATTTCTCTGTGTATTACTTACATCTGTAGCTCTTGTAAACAGCCATCAAGTGCTGCAAATAAAGCTTACTTTCCTTAAATTGTGTGTTTACAAGAGTGGAGATCGAAGCAATAACTATTTATTTATAGGGAACAACTCTTCTACAAATGTGTGGATCATGGCGATGTTCGTCAGGGATACATGTAGACCTCAGGTTTTACATGTGTTTCACTACTTGTCAAATCCTCCGTGTTCGACTTAACTACCCACACAAAAGGCTTGCTGCCTTGAAAACTTGCCCCTGGAAATACATACAGGAGGTTTTTTTCTGGGGTGATTAACAAGTTACATGTACATTGTACTCTTTGATGTTTTAAAACAGAAACTAATGTTTAGCAAATGGTCCAGAGAACTGGGAGGTAATGAATTTGTCAGATAGCAAAATCAGTTGCTACCTTCCTCAGTTCTATCACGAGGGTGATATCTTTCCAATAATTATTTATTTGCAACTGTTTTTAAGATTGCTGGACCTTTCTGTGATATTATGATAGTAGAAAACTTTATCTCAGGTGTTTAATTTGTTGACTGCCCTTGTCACAGACGAAACTAAACTCTGGTTAAGTTCATCTGAGAAAAAGCACCAAAACCCTTGTTCTGGGTCCCCACCTGTGTACCAGTATTTGAGTACACGCCATGATTGGCTTGTTAAAAAAGCCATCGCCGATTTACCAATAAGGTTGAAGGAAAGTTTGAAATGTACTTCCAGTAATTTGTGGAGTCTATTAGGAGCCCAGAACAAGAATCAAGCTACCCTTCTGCACCCTTGACAAGTTTTGATGGGTTAACTATAAAGTTATGGATAAATTATGGATGTTTGATTCATTAACATTTACATCAGCCTTATTATTTTCTCTTAATGTTAATTTACACCACATGTAGATGTCTGAGTTACATAGCCATTGATTCAATAACAAACTTTCATATAAATTTGTTTTATTTTTTTTCTTAGGCTTCATTTGCTAAACTGCAAAACCTTCTGAAATTACCCAAGGCAGCCAGATGGTGCTACTTTGAATGGTTTTACTCTAGTTTAGACAGGTACAGTTTGTTGAAAGGAGTCACAGCTTGCAGTGGCAGTTTGATTGTCATGTTACCAGACAGAGTCACATATTGAATCCCAGTAGTGCTTTACTTAAGCCTCTCTTTGACCCCAATCACAAGCTACAGCTGTAGGGTTTGCTATGACTGTGGTCTGGAGATAAATTAATATTAACACCAGACTTATAATTCTTGCCTATACATGTAATTCCTGAAAGGCTGATTAGTGATAATCCAGGTCAAAGGTGGTAAAATGACAATATACAGCACATAGATTGTTAACAGTATCAGTATTTGTGTCATCATAGCTGGTAACCTTGCTGTTTCTAGACAAGAAAACATCACTTGGCTAATTGTGCTGCTAAATATTGTCATTTCTGTTTTTTTTTTTTTTTTTTTTTTTTTTTTTCATTTAGGGTCTTATTTGAAGGCATTAATGACTTTCATGTTTGTTTGAAGGAGTCATTTCCAAACTTAAAGGTTGGTGTTGTTTTTTTCATTTGTTGCATAGTTGAGTCATTTCTCTTTGTGTAATCAGTCAGTCGATGTTCGGTCCATAACTTAAGCTTAAGGTGATTCCTTGGTTTTGCACTGCGCATCTCTTACTGCGCATAACAAGATGGCCTCCGTAAAAAAGAGCATGTGAAGTAACATTATTAAAATGAAGTTGACCGAAGAGAAACGCTATAATTGCAATTTTTACTTGCGGTTGTTTCTTGCTGAGGTGAGACTCAATGTGGTGGAAATGTGCATAACGTAAGCAGTACGCGTGTTGCTGAGTTCGACTTCCTCACGGAGAACCTCGATAGTGGATGTTTAATTTGTGCTTATTCACTTTGATTTTCATTTAAACGCTTTCTCTATCACATTGTGTCCTAAATGTGATATCTCGATGTAAATTCTGTAAAAACGGATTTTTTAATACTTTCTTCCCACTTTCGCATACATTCTACTTTGAAACTCGCCCCAGTCCACTCTCAAAAATCAAGAAAAATGCATTTGGTGCGCACTTTCTGCAGCTCTACCGCAAAAACGAGTACGGTGACCCCCATTTTTTATTTCATGATTTTAATAAGGACAGTGCTTCCTTTCGGTGAGAAAAAAATTGGCACAAATCTATGTTCAGTTTTTTGGTAATTTTACTAAATTGTACAGATTGAACTATCACGTGTCGAATAGCGCGTGTCCTATTTAATTCTACTTTTAAGCGTAAAGTAAAAACAAGGGCATTAAAAGGCATTTTTCTAGTACGTAAGTGGATAAACAATGCATTAAAGTCAAATTCTGTGCGATACCACATGCATCATGGAAAAAATCTTTCCTTTTGTCTAGTTTTGGGCTGCGCGCGGTTTTGTCAAAGGGTCCAAAATAGCCGTATTTGTCGGCATTGTGACGTCAAAACGAGCACGGTGACCCCCACTTTTTATCACCTTTTTATCATCTTCTTGACTTGTTACATCAGTGTGCCAAGTTTCGTCTACAATCTATGTTAGGTTCTTTTACTAGGAAATCACCTTAAAAGGAGATAATTTACTCTCCTTCAATTACTCTACTGTAAGTTCTGTCGATCCTTTCGTTTCCATTAAATAAAGAGCAACAAAGTGTAGTTTGACTGTACGTTTTCGTCTTGGAGACCCTGGCTGATGAACCAACAACCTGAGTTCTTAAAAAAGAAAGAGAAAAGAAAAAAAAAGGATCTCGAATGTGGGGCATTTGTGGTGAAATCTCTCCCTTAACGGACTTATTCTCAAAACGAAAATAGGTCCATGATGTTCTTCGGAAATCTGTCTTAACTTTCTGTAAGCAGGACACCTCTCTTAGACGAAAACCCTGTTCAATTAACGAAATCGTGTCCTTCTTATAAAGAGTTTACTTTGTTGCTAGTTTCTTCATTGTTTATTTTTCCTAATTTGACTGTATAGTAAATATTTCCTTAAATCACTTCTCTCCACCTGAAATATAATCTTTCGAGAATTGTCGTAGGTACTTATTGCTGGAGTTTTTAAGAGCTAAGAAATCGTTTTGCGGTTCGGGCTCGGGTAGGGAGAAGCGACCACCGAAATATGTCTGCGTTGGCGGACTAACTGTATTAGTGTATGGCCAAAACGTGAGATTGTACAGAGATATCTTTTCTTGAAATAGCAATACATATTTGTGAGTATAATGTGACTTTATTCTTATTGTTTTCTTTTATACCAAGACTCACAAACTACGGAGAGCAGAATGGAGAGAGATTAGACGACTGATGGGTAAACCAAGAAGGTCAGTTTTAGATATGTAAAGTTAAAAACACTGGAAGAAGTGTTTTATGAGTTTTGAAACACCAGGCGTACATAAATGCTTTTAACAGCGACAAACTGCGAGTTTATTTAACAGCTTAAAAATCGCGTCTGCAGATGTGTTACTTCTTCTTAAAAGCTTTGAGTTTTTTTATGATTTTTGTCGGGAAAACCGGAGCTAAAACCTCAGCAGTGTTTTATCAAGATAAAACACTCTGACTTTTTTCCACGTGAATTGGTCTTACACCTTGAAAGGCTTGTTCAGAGAGCAGATGAGTAATAACGGTATGTTTTCTAAAAGAATGATTACAAGACCATATATAATTCATAACAAGAGTGAAAATCCCAAGTCCGCAGTGTATTTCTTCGCTTTCAAATTTACAAATTTTAATATCGATGTAATATTATTTATTTTTTCGTATACCTTACACCTTTGTGGGGTTGCGTCTATAAACACCTTTCTCCGGCAACCGTTGTGCACTGTAACAAAATATAGTCGAAGCTCTCGTAAGCGAACACCTCGAAAATTCGACAAAGTGGTGGTAACTAGAACTGATCGTCTTCGAGAATGAGCTCTCGTAAGCCACAGCATGGTAAATCGATAGAGGGTGGTCGCTTACGAGAACTTCAGAAACTCAATTATAATTCGTAAAGAAAAAATAAGGGAAATTAACGTTTAATGAGACTGTCTTTATATCTGATATAAGTGAACTTACGCAACAGGACGGGGGAGGAAGGAAGACGGCAAACCTTGTGTGACAACGTGACAATAATTTTGTTTGAAAAAACTTGCAAAACACCAGAAAACATTAATTTAAGGAAAGATCACGACAAAGCACGCAAGCAATATCTCTGTCACGTTTGTCACACACAAACGTTTTGCCGTGCACTTGTTTCTGCCGTCCTGTTGCGTAAACTCACCGTAGACACGGCTAAACTTTACGTCCACTTTTTTATACCATTAATGCAGTGTGCAGTTTCATTAATTAAAAGTGTTAAAGTGTTTCGCCGAATGGTCGCTTACGAGAGCTCTTCATTCCACAGGCGGCCCAAGCTCATTGTGTGAGTTTAAAATGGCCGTGAATATAAAGGATTTGTATGGGAATTCAGGTAAAAGATTCAAATCGATAAATACTCGCTAGAATGTCCAATAAAATACAGCTTACCGTATTTACTTTGCTTGTTTTTGTTCGCTGTGTGGTTATTTTCCCGATCCATTGCGATTTAAGAGAAAGGACAGTGGAAACTCGGGGTTAAAGGAAATCGCTTAAAGTATGTGTCGAGAACTATCAGTGTGTTTTTTCTTTCTAATAGTGGTCTCCATTTTTGGCTTGTAGGTGTTCCCCTGCATTTTTCTTAGAAGAGCGTCAAGCTCTGGAGGAGAAACGACGGAAGATCCGCTTGCTCCAACAGCGGAAGGTTAGCGCCTTCAATTATCAACAATGCTTTAAATTTATTCCTTATTATTATATAGACACGAGTGTTTTACTGGGAAATATACCACTCGTAAAATTCATAAACGCTACATCCGGGACCCGAGTGGTTTATTTTCCATAATCTCACTAGTGAGTTTATCGATGACGTAATTTCGGTCATTTCCCTCTATTACTTTATCGATGTCTTTTTGTCTATATAATAAAAAGAACATTACACGGCGGCTTGAAGATATGAATTTTATTTTCTCGTGGCAAAAACAATATTTTACTCACTCGCTGCGCTCGTTCGTAAAATATTGTTTTGCCACTCGAAAATAAAATTCATATCTTCGCGCCACCGTGTAATATCCTCTATTTATTAATTCATTACATCACCCAGTCTTCGTCAACCTCGAAATGGCCATTGGAAGGATCACATTGCAGTTTCACGTTTCACGTAGCCTTCTCGCTGAGTATGTAGAAAAAACTGTGTTAGGTTTCCTTCCTATCGTTTGTGATTTGCTTTTCAACAGGTCAGTGAACTTAGCAGGTTCAAGGATTTGCCGGACGAGGTTCCACTACCCTTGGTGATTGGAACAAAAGTGACAGGTTGTTTGATTTCCTTTTCTGTCTATTTTTCTTCACTGTTGTACTTCTTTAAAAAGACTTTTGTAAGGCTACGACAACGGGGTATTCGGATCGTATTCGGATAGGCCCTTTGCAACTTTGGGTCACGTGATCAACTTTCTCTAAACACGAAACAACGATTGATGTAAGTAGGAATAGAAAGAGCAAACAAAAATTAGCTGACGTGTAAATTTTCAGGCGTACAAAGTTTATAGGGAGACACGTTTATCACGCTGTTGCCTTACGACTTCTTTTCTTTGATTCAGCTCGTCTGCGAAAACCTCAAGATGGTCTTTTCACGGGGCAGATTGATGCTGTCGATACTGCTAACTTCTCCTACAGAGTCACTTTTGACCGTCCAGGTTTGTGAATAATTAGGGACCTTAAGCAAGGACGACGACGACGGCAGTGAAAACGTCGCTAAAAAAAATGAATTTGCGTTCTTTCAAACATAATCGCGTCTGTTTGAACCCTCTCAATATGCCAAATGCAGGCGACTTTTCCTGGAGTTGAATTCTTAAGGATTTTATTCAAGTTCAAAAAGAGGATGGAAAATTCGTCGCGGCATGTCCACGTCCTCCACAAAACGGCAAATTAGGAGTTTTCACGTCGTAGTCGTGCAGGGGACGTCAAAGAAATGTACTAAAAAGCGTGATGCACGTGCTGAGCTGTCCGTAATAGGGAGTTTAACAAGCCACGACGGCGACGACAACGAGAACGTGAAAACAGTAATAGGTTGAATAGGCAAAACAACAACTCTCCACGTACGTCACGCCTTTTTTTTTTGTACATTTATTTGTCATCACTGCACGACTACGACATGAAAATACCTAATTTCGCGTTTTATGGAGGACGTAAACAAGCGACGACGAAATTTTTCTTTCTCACTGTGAACTTGGATATGGTTGTTAGGAATGCTGCTCCAGAAGAGTTCGCTTGCTTTTGGCAAAGTAAACAAGTTGAAATGATCGGAATAGAAATTGAAAGAACGCAAATTCTCCTTTTAGGCCTCGTTTTCGTGGCCGTCGCCATCGTGGTATCTTAAACTCCCTAATGACGCGCTGTGATCTAATCTGTTGGCCACTTTAGAAACCGGAGAAGAAAACTGGGACGAGTTAACTTTCTCAAAGACTTCTGGGTCTGTTAACAGGGACAGGAAAAAAAATTGGCCAATTGCTGACCGGCACGTATCCAGTAACGATCTCAGAAAAAATTGCGGGAGACATTTCGGCACCAGTCCCCTTATCGTCTCTAAAGTGGCGAATTAACATTTTGAGATGGCGCGTGAGTCTGGGTCGGTGCTTTGTTGAATTGCACTATGGGACTGGTTTATAGACACCAGTGCTTCTTTCATCGACTCTTGCGAAGTTGCGCAGAAAACCGGGTCGATATTCGTTCCCTAAATCAGTCCAACAACATCGACCCAGTGTTGGCCTGTGTAGCAGGCGCTTGGAAGAAATAGGTGCGAGAAAGAACGTTGCGCGAGAGGGAGACACGCAAGAGGAGAGGGAACTCTCCCTTGTCTCGTCTCGCGTGTCGTGACGAGACAAAAACGGCTGCGTGGGAGTTTATGATCGTGATGATTCTCAATTCTTATTGTCCAACTTTGTGCTCTGTTAGAAATTGTGGAAGTTGATTGTTTATGACTTCGAACGCACGATTTTCGTACATTAGTGCTCATTTTGAATATTTTGAAGAATTATTTTAACTATGCATAAACTTATACTTGTATTACCTCTACTTTGAATGCAATTGTCAATTTATCGCCATTATTAGTCTCGCTTGCGTTAGCAGCGAGACTCATAATCTTCAACGATGGGTCTTGTGATGAGCATGCAGTTTATTTTCGGCGATGATTGAAATGACGTGCCATGTAAATCACTTTTTTGATCTCTTGCAATGATGTTATTTCTCTGAAATCGAGGCCCTTGAATTTTCGTGTAATTGTACACGCGTATAGCCTGCGACCGCAGACTTATTTCCGGTCGTCGCAAACACGCGTACTAAATCAGTTCAGAAACAAATAAAAAGTATCGACTTAGATAAAGTAGGAAGTAAAAAACCTTTACCGAATAAATCCTGTTTCTTGCGGAATTAATCGCCTCCTCATTTCTCGATCTAATCTCCTAAGTGCGTTCTTGTTTGGGCATAAAATGAGGTTTGACTTTTTTGTCGTTACCTGACTTCGTTGTTTTTTAAAACTTCGTCGCTTTTGCGATTCAGAGCACCCAGTAGAGAGTTCTCCCTTTCAGAGACCCCTTAATCGTGATTTTCTTGCCAAAAAAGCCCCGGCCGCAAAGCGTCTTTACTGCCGCTTGTCGGTTAATTTGCCCTTAGAGCAATCCCGTCAGTCTCTAGCCCGTTAATAAGATGGTTTTATTACTGCTGTATTAATTTATTTTTGTGTTTGTTGCACTTTGTTTGTTTATATTAATTCCCTTATATTATTATTTTCTACAACAGGGCTTGGTAATCATTCTGTGCCGGATATTGAAATACTGGTGAGTTAATTTGCTGGTCTCTCGAAAATAGAAATCAAACCCGTTCAAAAAGTAAAGTTCAGAATCTGAAGAAATGAAAGGAGGTAAATATGCAAAGACCCTAAAAGATTCAGGTCGGTATCATTTGTGGGATATTCGGAGAAATGTTTTAGCTATATGTAGGTTCACAGTGCTTTGTATGGAGACGCCATGTTGTTGTCTTTCTGAGGGTCACCAACGTGGGGGCCGGAAGCCAACAGAAACATCCGTAACCCAGTTTTGCTACGAAAGCGTGAATACATCCCTCGAGGAATTCATAGAACGTTAAATTGATAGTTTTTCTTATACAATGACCGTTCAGATAGAAAAATCCCCCAAAATAAGTAACTCAACCCACATGACAGCTCTCTCGGCCGCCATGTAAATGCCGCGTCACCGAAAAGGATAAATTCAAACAGCGCTATCACAAAACCTATAACCCTTTCGAAGTGAAAATTTGTAAAAATATACGTTTTTAGCTGCTCTAATATATCATGAAGTAAAAACTCGGAGGATCAATAATTCTTTAGTTTGAATTTTTGCGATGTCCTGTGAAAACCAAGAATGTTTTGTTCTTTTGTTATTTTCAGAGTGAGGATATGCATGACACGATGCCTATATCTTCATTTCTTCAAAAGGAAAGACCACGCACTGCAGCATTCTCTCCTGCATACACCCCACCAAGGTACTCTAAAAGGGGCAAACTGTCAACCCACCCGTCCCCTAAATCAACGTTAACACTAAGTTGTCACTTAAGGCAAAATGTTTGGTTAGGGAGGGGTCCAAAACATTTCCCCTTAAAGGAGCTGTCACGAAATTTACCAAAATTGAAACCTTGGGAAGTGCCACCAAACTGAGTGAAACATAGAAGCAAACGCTCAAAACATGAAAAAAAAAAAAGGTATAAATAACTCATCCTATACAAAAGGAAGCAGTAATGGACAAAATTAAAGAAGATTGAAACGGATTGCAAGTGTGGTTTTTGAATGTTGTTAGCCTAACAGTTTTGCAAAGTTCATTTTTTGTTTTTGTAGCTTTTGGTGTAATGCTTAGAAGACATTGTTAGACACAAACAAAGCTGTGATTTTTTCATTTACGTGTTATTTCTAAAGTTCCATGGCGAATAAGGACGCGTAAAATTGGCATTATAAACAAACTGAACTAAACGGCCGTGAAACAGCGCCTGACATATTTAGTACTTATTGCTTTCTCAGGCTCCTGCCTGCTGGTGGTGATTTGAACAGTCCAAATATGGTAAGTTCATGTCATTTTATATTATGTTATTGTCTTAAACCCCATTTCATCAGTATCTTCTACCCTCACACAGCCCTGCTAGTTTCATCGTTTTGTCTAAATGGATTAGTGCTGTACGACCCAGACACTGCAGATGATTTTAAATGAGGCTTAATGGTAATCAGTCAAGGTTAACTAAATCCAGCCGTTTCTAGTCGGCGGTATCATCAATTCGCTCTGTGGAGGTTGGGGGAGGGGACTTCCAGGGCTACCTACCTACGCTTTTGCGTGTCCATCTGTGCCTTGATTGGGTCATTACGTTTTCCTCTCTCCTTCCCACCTTGTTGTATAGCCGACAGATGGGTTATACCTAGGGTAAAACCGAAATCTCCTTGCTGCTTAGGGCATTTTCTGTATCCTACTCTTTTGCGACCTGTTTGCCAATCCATTATCTCAATAAGCTTATAGTTTTCATCACGTTAGTAACCATCTGTTTTACTTGAAAGGTCCATGACCCCCTCATTGGAGCGTCACCAGGAAGGTGAGAAAAACGCCTATTATTTATTTTATTTTTCTAGAACCATAGTTAGAGAAGAATTTTTATGAAAGACGGCAAACATCGAAGATAAAAACAACGGTGACGAGTTTATGTTCAAAGCGCCTGATGGTGCACAATCCTTTGTTGTTTGTTCACAAATTGTAACAGAATAAATGAATGCGACGTTTTTATTGGTCGGTAAGTTCAAAATGATAGGAATGCTATCGAGCGTTGTACACCGTCAAGTTCCACAAATACATGTATTAAGGGAGTCTGACAGGCTTCATAATCATCCCCCTGTATTAACTATGCGGTAACGTAATTACGAGCCGTAATTATAACTCCGTTATTCAGTGTTTAAATTGCCCCTTCTCGGAGAAGTCAATCATCACCCCTCTCGGGTTGTATGATGCCAGTTAGAGTAGAGGTGGACGTTGTTGCTTGTCATCTTAAGCTCCTCAGTAGCTACAGAAATTAAAAACTAAGGTCCCGCTTGAAAGGAGAAAACAGTTGT
>JBBMOI010000020.1:2707500-2875000 GCA_038088405.1 Porites divaricata | reverse complement strand
CAGCGTTAGGAAGAGATGTGACGAAGAAGCTGCGCGAGTCGTGCAGTTGAATAATGTGGGCTTGTAAGTAGCAAATTGCTTATATAGATGCTATTCCTTCTTTTGCGCGGGGTGTCGCATATCATGAAAAATGCTCACCCACTTGGGTGTCTCCCTTGCATCATTTGTGACCTCTTCCAACGTCTTCGTCTAGCATAGCAATAGTGGAAGCAACGCCAACCAAACGCAGTGAAGTTTACTAAATAGTGACCCAATGGGGTGCGAATGAGCAACAGCCAGTCACAGACGGTTCAATATTCGCCAATTATCCATCAACCTAATTTTGTCTTCGTTCAACAACGTTCAACATGTTGAAAATCTATTTGAACTGTGTGTGACTATTCGCTGGCCTATGGTCCTTGCAAACTACGCGGTTATTATTATTATTATTATTATTATTATTATCATCATCATCAAAGCCTTAACTGAACGAGAAAATCGAGTGGACTGATCAAAACTGAGAACAAATACATTTAGCGCGTCTAAAACCAAGCGGTTATCAAAGCGTTTCCGACACTCCTTTGTGAAAGGCGCCACAAGTTGGTAATGGACGGACCATTAGAAAAATGATAGGGGGGAGGGGGTGGAGGAAAACAAAATAAAATTCGTGCAGGCCGGGGTTTATTTCATGCATGAAATAAAGTGTTGTTGAGAATTAAAAAAAGTTCATGCAAGCCAAATTGCTTGAAAAAATCATACAAACCAAAGCTGACAAAAATTGTATTCTTGTAGAAGGAAAGTTAGCCTTCAAGGTATAAAAACAAGTAGTAATAGAGCCAGACTCCCTTTACTGAACTTAGCGAGAAATTATGACAGAAAGTGAGATACAGTAAAACCCCGCAACTAAGAACCTAGATTTTAAGAACCTGTTAGGCTAAAATTTGAAACAGGTTCTTACTTTCTAAAATCTATGAAAAAATGCTGTACACTTGGGCAAATAAGATAAGTCAACATTCATTTTCCTCTTTGGAGACAATATACCGAGTCAACTTTTTTTCTTTTTATGATGAGCTTTGGGCGAGGGATCACAGAGGCCAGGGAATTAAAAGGTTGCAGAGGGAAGCCTTCCGCTCCAAATGGTTTTCTCCTCTCCCTCGTTGTATACGTCGATAAAAACCTCTTGAATTAGAGTTGTTGTGTTGTGTATTCTTTTACCTGTGGTAATCGTAAAGCACAAATGCAAGAATAGAGAGTAACGATTTAAAGTCTGTAAATTGCATGTACATGTGAAAAAGTCTGGAAAACAATGTTTGTCCTCCAAAAAAGAAAATTCCTGCGGAGGGTGTTACTTGGAAAAAAAATTCCTGCCAACTGAAAATCTCCCACCATTCCCATTATTACTTTTCTAATTGTCCCTTCCTAACGATATTTCGTATTTGTTGTCTTTTCCAGGAGTGCTATAACAAGCCAGCCATTGATTCAAATTGTCTCCAGTCTGACATCTCTTATGCTTCAAATTAAGGTATGCTTAGGTTAAAATTACAGTAGAACCCCGATTTCTCGAACCCTCGGTTCATCGAAATTGCCGATAACTCGAACCAAACCTCGCCTGCATCGCAGACGCAATTTAACCCCGGTTAGTGACGTCTGCGAAGCAACGCCAAGATCCTTGTTCTTGACCTCCAAGGGATTCAACGAATACCGGAATTTCCTTTCAACCTGATTGGCAAGTCGACAGTGGCTTTTTTACTGGCCAATCATGGCGCGTACTCAAATCCTGGTACACAGGTGGGGCCCCAGAACAGGGATTTCGGCGCTGTTTTGCAGACGGACGTAACCAGAGTTAAGTTTCGTCTGTGACCCAGGCTAAACCAAACCTAACTTTCCTTCACAAGTCAAATACTGTAATTGTACCCCCAATTTTTCAAACGTCCCAATAGCTCAAACTAATTTTGTTTTTCCCGAGTTGGTTCGAAAACTCGGGTTTCCACTGTGTTACATTTTATCTTGCGCCTGCCCGGTTTACAGTTAACTAACGCCTAACAATTGTGGTTTGTGTTTAGTCATTAGCTGAGAATGACCTCAACACTTTTGAGTTTAAATCACTGTCCGATGCTGTGGATGAAATCAAGAAAACTATTGACCCTTCAAACATCAGGTGAGTTGTGGACCTTATGAAAGTACCGTGTGGCACGAAATTTTTTGCGGGTTCTAATTTTTGCGATTTTTCCAGCGATCCGCAAAAATAAGTTCCCATGCATAAAAATTACCGCAAACATTTTATTCCCGCAAAAATTTACTCTAGAGTAAATATTCTCTACACAAAAATACAATACTAAGAAATCGTGTCTGATCAATCACAACTTGTCTCTTTCATTCAGAAACAAAACGGTATTTCTAGTAAAATGTATTTCTAGTACTCAATAAAAACGAAAATATTATCAATGCTTGGTACCGGGTACTTTCTGGAAACTGCAAAAATTAATTCCCAGCAAGAAAAACCAATCTGTCCTAATCGCAAAAATTTCGTGCCACACGGTATGACGGCAACGGCAACGGCAGCGTCTAAAACACAATGGGTTTAGGCGCCGTTTATATGGGCCAGGTTCCTGAAAGGTCGATTAGCGCTAATCCAGGATTTGACTTCAATCCACCATTGTATTGACCTCTCTGTAGATTGTTTCAAAGTGCGATCATTTTTGGCGGCGGTTTGCTTTTGGTTGAGAGGTAGTCCTCAGAATTTACCGTTGTCCTTCATATGTGCTTTTTAGTTAGCTGTGTACCATCTTTTGTCTTAGCCAACGGGTGATACAAATCCACAATCCTTTCGAGGACCTTTTTTCATGAGAAAGCAGAAAACAGTTCTGGCGGGTGCTCAGTTTTAGGCGATTCTGCATGCTAGCAAAATGAATTTTACTACAAATTCATACTCAACATTCGTTGCCCGTGGTAGAAAACGCAGCTCATTAGCGTGTCATTCTTAGTAGCTCATTTGATTTATTTGTTATTTATGGGGTTTATATTATTTTTTGTTTCAGCTGCTTTCAAAACAACGTAGAAATCCATGTTGCTCACATTCAGTCTGGATTGAGTCAGATGGGTAATCTGCACGCTTTTTCGTCGGCTGGCTCCTCATAGCAAATCGCCCACGTCATTATGTAATATGAACAGGAAATAATTATAGTTTATTTTCTCTGTATTAACCATGTAAATTAAGGGTTCCTTCTATTCAACGAGAAACTCCGGTTTAGATTCCCGAAAATTTCATCAAGCGAGTGAAACATTTCGTTTTTCTCCTCTGACATGTCCGAAAATACAAACATCCTCGAGAGGTAGCTATACTCAAAGTTTGGCAATTTTCTTGCTGGAAATGTTTGTTGTATTTGAAACTGTAACCCGATTTTTCGGTTGAATGGTTTGCTTTAAAAAATCAGTGTTTTTGGCAACCTCGTTCCCAGGTTCTCCCTCCGTAGGGATGGGTAGGAGAGAACCCTGGGAACGAGGTTGTGTTTTTGGTAGGGGAGGGGGGTTGGGGGATTACGTTCATTCGCCACTTCAGGAACGAAAAGGAAACTGGGTCGAGTTGATTTTCGCAAAGACTTCTGGGACTGTTACTAGGGACAGGGAGAAAAAATTGACCAATAGCTGACCGGCGCGTTCCCAGAACCAAGTCCGGGTTGCGTTTCGGCTCCCGTTTCATTCTCTGTTTCAGAAGTGGCGAGTGTTTTACTGGAAAATATACCACTCGTAAAATAGACCATATTCGTATTCCCCGACGGCCCTGGAACGAGAGACTTCACAGCATGATTGCGAGGCTAAAGCGGGGAACTTTTTGGCAAAAACACAAAGTAACAAACATTGGTTAGTCGCGGCTGAATCGCTGCAAAACGATAGAAATCAGCAAAAAACGGTAAGATTTAAAAGCTGAAACCTCGCGGGTAAGCTAAAGGGATATCTGTTTCAAAAAACAAAACTGTTGGAAGAGCTGGTCGTATTAACAGCAAAATTTAAAAAGCCACGAAGCCAAAAGAAGAAACAAGAAGTAATCAAGAAAATAGACTACTGTGTCAAATGTCAATATTCGAATCCATTTCATATAATTTTATTCTTATTATTGTTCTTTTTCTCTTGTGTATATCTGTAGTATGGATTTTAAACTGCTCAGTATTATCGTCTGTACCAAACTCTGTGTTCAACTGCGTGCACGTTTTTGTATTCTCGCACGGTTGTTATCAAAGATAATGTAACTTAAATTTAAGAATAAACTTTACCTGGTCACCTTTGTTCAAACCGGTTTAACTTCCTTAAAATGCACATGGACTGTGTGCAGAACGCTAAGCCCCCTCCCGATAAGTAATTATCCACTGAATGAGTCGTTTGGTTTACTTCAAATACACAAGATTTTGCATCCGCTCTGTTAGAAAATTTCAACTGCAAAGTAGGTGTGATAACATCACTGTTAACTTAATCGCAAGCTTTCGATAATTACATCCATTTCAATAAAAGGTATTCTTCAAAAAGTTTAAAGGACACTGAAAATTACAATTAAAATGGCCTCGGGGATTTTGAGAACATCTCTGTTTATATTAAATTATAAACTCGCTCACCAAGCACTCTTCTCATCAATATAATTATGGTTAGGATCGGTGTTTTTCTTGGTAATAATGAGCAGATCACGGGAACATATGAACCCATAATTGACCCGCTCCCAACGTCAGTGGCTTCATAGCTCAGTTGGTAGAGCATCGCACCGGTATCGCGAGGTCACGGGTTCAAACCCCGTTGAAGTCCTGAATTTTTTTCAGGCTTCTTTACGCAATTGCTTAAATTGCGTTTCACTGCGACGATCATACCTTCATTTCATTTCATTTCCGCAGTTCATATATGATTCATTTCATATATCATTAACACTCATTTCTTTCACGGGAACATATGAACCCATAATTGACCTGCTCCCAACGTCAGTGGCTTCATAGCTCAGTTGGTAGAGCATCGCACCGGTATCGCGAGGTCACGGGTTCAAACCCCGTTGAAGTCCTGAATTTTTTTCAGGCTTCTTTACGCAATTGCTTAAATTGCGTTTCACTGCGACGATCATACCTTCATTTCAATGAGCAGATCTACCTTGTGTTGTTTGAAATAATGATTTCTCAAGTATGTAAGCCCTTCGGAACTTTACAGTTTTAAAAATTTCCTTAAACTCGGTAAACTCAGCTGCAGTTTTGTCATATTTGTTTGTCCTCTTGGCGAGAAGTTCCCGCATGAGCCTCGCATTCATGATCAAGGCCTACTCGTCCCAGGACTTTCGGAGAATACGAATACTGTCTATTCATAACAACTACATCCGTGACCCGAGTGGTTTATTTTCCATAATCTCACGCGTGAGTTTATCGATGAAGTGATTTCGGTAACTTCCCTCTATTATTTTATCGATATCTTCTTGTGTATATAATAAAAAAGAACATTACACGGCGGCCTGAAGATATGAATCTTATTTTCTCGTGGCAAAAACAATATTTTACTCACTCGCTGCGTTCGTTTGTTTTGCCACTCGAAAATAAAATTCATATCTTCGCGCCACCGTGTAATATCCTTTATATAAAGTGATGAATTCATGAATTTCATATATTTAAACCGGGGAATGATCATCCGGCAAACCTTAATGGTTTTGTTTCTTTGCTTGTTTTCTTTGTTTTGTTTTTTTTTTTCAAGCTTTGCGTCGATGATCTTATTTGCATTCGTTAAGCCCTTATAATTGATCAAGTCTTTTATAACTGATACAGCCAAAATATATGATCCCAGCGCACTAACACTATATATCTAACAATTTATGTTTTTTCTCATTGTAAATTTATAATCCAGAGCATACACAGCCACATCACTTTTTACGCGAGCTTATGCGGCTATCCCCAGTGAAGGGACTAGTGGCAACTTAGGGTGCTTTCCTTTGAGATTATACAGGTCAGGATCAGTGATCTGAGATTATCAGATCCTGGTACATCAAATGAACCGATGTCATTTCTTTCCTAGAGGACCTCAGTGGGGTTAACTGTCAGCCGTCAAACGGCCTACAATTTAACCGTCAACCGTCAAAAATGCAGATTAATATTAACCGTCATAAAGTTTTTAAGGTAGCTCAAATTTCACTATTTCAGCTGATCTTCATGGACTTAGGGCTCCTGAAGAATCTCTAAACTAGAAAACCCAGTTCCCGTGTTCTCAAAACACACTCTCTCGAGACCTCACAACTTTCTTATATCTGAAAATATTTCGAAATTTTAAAAGCGAAAGCCAAAGACAACCTCCAAACACAAAAGTTAAAATTAATTTATACAAAAATTAATGTTTACTTAAGCTCCTGGACATTAACTGGAAAACATTAACCGTCAACCGTCAAAGCTACCACCCCACTAAGACCTTTCTAGGGTGGATTTGTCGGTTCCTTTGATGTGCTGTGATTCAATGAAACACATCGTTAATAGATAGTCTGTTTACGGTGATTTTGTGACAGTATTGTACGCTGGGTATGTGGAAAGAAGAAGCGAAACAAAATGGGGTGGGGGAGCTTCTAATAGGATTATTTTATTTACCATGACCAAGAGAGGAGAAATTCGTGCTTGGTTTCTAAGGGTGGCATCAACCGTTATAAGGAAAACAGATCAGGAATTGATATTTGGCCTTTAAGTTTAAAGAAAGGAGCGACTGTTTTTTAGCCTCCCACGCAGGGGTTTTTAGGGGAGCTTGTATTTCGTCCCTCCCCACAAACCCTGCTCAACCGAGAACAACATATCCTTTCCCAAGCTTAGCCAATCACATTGTGCTTTCCAAATTCTGGAAGTTTGACCTTGACCGCAGGGTAACCCGATAATTCCTCGATCTGCCTCAAACTCTTGGAAAGCTTTATGACCTCTAATAAATGTTAGACTCAAAGCGGCAAAAGTAGGATTTAGTTGGATTTTAGAATACTCTGTGCACTACATAACCTTAACAGTTAAGGTAACTCTAGGGTCACGTTTTTACACTACCATGTGCTCATGAGTCGTGTTTAGCCTGTCAACACTTTATTTCAAAACTGTTGATTGTTCACTTACCACGCGGATAAAACAGTGGGAAAGGAATGTTGTTCTCGGTTGGGCAGGTGTTTTGGGGGAGGGACGAAATAAGTATGAAATTGCATGCTTACCCCCTTTAACTCTATTTGAATGGACGACGGACATCTCTCTGAAATGAACACCTAGAATTGGTTCCTTGTTTCTTCTTGACTAAGATGTCATTCCTAAGACGAACACTTAGTGCCTGAGTCTCGACAGTTTCCTCCACATGTCCTCGTTTCGCGTCCCGCTAAAAGTTGGTCGCTGTTATATCCACATGATCCAATCGGTACGGTTCATTGTATGTCTGCGTCTTTTAATTAATGTACAACTTTAATTAATGTCGTCATTTTGTAAATAAAATGTCTTCTTGTCAAAAAAGGCTGTTGTCTCTTCGTTTCTGGGTATTAAAATGCGAAACTTCTACAACCAGTAGTGGCAGGGCGAGAAAGATTTAAAAAGAAAACACGAGTCACGAGTGTTTCGAAAGGCTTTTTAAAAAAACGTACCCGGATTGTTGCAATACGACAGAAATCATTCAACCACATCGGCGACGGCAGCGAAATCACTATTTCTAGAGGTATTTTCATTCTTTTTAAACTTCACGATTATTCCAGCACGTTTAACTTGTCAAATGTAGGCGAACGTTTTGTCGTTGTGTTTACGTCTTTTCTAACCCCACGTCCACACGTATCCGGTTTCCAGAGTGGAGTTTACCTGCTTATCGTTTTGGTGGGGACGGACGGAAACGGAGCTTTCCTAATTCGATGATATCATTCAACATACAGCGCCTGCTCTGTAAGGGATGCTATCGTATTACCATTGTTTTAGCGTTTTCGTTTGGACAGGCGTAAACGATTCGAATACGCTACGTGTGGACGCGTAGTTTTTCGAAAATATCCGGATCCATAGGCCAATTCACACTAGGGCTCTTAAGTACACTTGATACGTACTTTTAGTATGAACTACTTTCTGAGGGTGTCTGAATTAAGTTTTAATAGAAGCACTCATATGATTTGTTTACACGTTCAAATCTCTGTAAAATGTGTCAAAGAGGTAAAAATTAATGTAAGCCGAGTGTAATTAAAAACATCTATAATTTGCAGTAGTTCGTTTTCTGTAAGCGTTATATTTTACCTCTTTTTTTGTCCAAAACGTCTTTTTAAATGGCGCGTGCTGTGGGTTTGTGCGGAATCAACTCAAGTGTAGCTCGCGTACTTAGAGTGTGAAAGGTTTAAGGTGGCTCGACCCAGTATTTTAAGAGGTGCACCCAATCTTTGAATCTCCTACACTTAAACTAATCGATCTTTATTGTAAAACCATTATGACAAATGGATTACACTAAAACTAAATTTTATTATGGTTTTATTTTGGGGGCGATCGGAAATGTCACGTGACAATGACGTCACGGTGGTTTTAGCTCTAAATCGAATTTCAGCCCTGTTCGGCATTTTTTTTTTTTTTTTTTTTAATGCTTTACGCTACGTATTCTTTGGATCGTCAGCGTCTGTGAAATGTGTGAGAGCTTTTGGCAGCGGACTTAAATTGAACTTGATTCAATCAGTTTCCTAACCCTAATAACTAATTAAAAACTTCTGGGTCATGCGGCGTTCTGTAAAATACACAAACGAAACACATTGTCTCCCCTAGGAATAAACAGACGTGACGAAGCTCACAGATACATGATACCACCTGTCACATTTTCAAATTCTTATTTGTAACGAACTTTTATTTTTATTTCCATTTTTCAGCCCCTGAAGAAAGTTTGTCTTCAAACCGAAATATTGGGCAATTTGTTTAAATATATATTGTTTTGTTTTATCCTTTTGTTTACTTCTTCATCGCCTTGCAGTGAGGATCGGTTTGCCGTTTTATATTTTTCTACAAGTTTAATTGTACTGATCCATGTGTACAACTGGGAGATCCGGCACCACTCATTGGTTTGTCGCTGTGGTTTGGCTGACATGTTAAATATTCTGCAAAATACCCTGGCAGTTGCCTCGGTAGAGCAGGAATGGCCATCATTCATCCTCAAATATTGGAGGGTACACTTACCGGCGTAATGAGCCGAAGAATAGGGATCTTATGAGTGTCTACATGAGGAGGGCTACGAACAGCCTAGACTTCGTACACCCAGATACAGGTGCCGACACTCAGGCCATCTAAAAGAGATGTTGGCGGCAGTGAAGCAAAGTTTGCACGGTACGTAAAAACACATTTAAAAAACTCAGCATTCGAAATCAACCTACTGTCAGGAGTTTTAAACGGTGAGTTCTCTATGGAAACATAGCAAAGCATGCATACCGCCGAACTTTATGACTTCGGGAACGACGCAAAAAGGCCTAAATAAAGCAGACAGATCAGCATAGGAGAAGGTGGTGGAAACTCGAAAAAAATAGTTTGGGAAAAAAAGGCAACTCTGATGAACACAGCTAACAAGGTAGACTTTTATTTCGAGTTGTTTATCCTCGTGTTACGATCGATGGATAGCTTAGCTCATTTAATGCTCAACGGTGTTAATTACTTTGCGTATCACTATAATCGGGGTCATTTTTAAAGTTAAGTTTAGGAAAGCGAAAATAGTTCGAAATTTGTTCCACAAAGTCTTATTTCGTGCAGAAAGCGCCAAATTTGCGGAGTTTCAGAAAAAAGTTAAAAATCTTTAAAATAATAGTTGAAATCCCAAAGGCTTAGTATTGTTCTGAATTCTGTTTATTTTCTTTGAAGAATAGGTGTATGCATAATTAATTAATATGGGTTATACGGGAATCTTGACAGAATTTGAAACAACGATACAATTTAGAAACCTTGTGACTTTTCATACAAAAACCACTTTTCATGTTTTAGCTTCGCGAAGTCATGGCTGGAAATCTATTGAATCTTCTTTCTAGAGAAGATCTCAATTCCACTTTTTTGACTTCAGGTGCACTTCAAATGAGCTTTGGTCCCTCGTGGTGAATCCAACACACGTGGTCGAGGCCTAAATCACCATTTTAGGGGGTGTTTACATGACACCGAGGCGACTTTCGCCCCGGAGCGAGTTCACTCCGGTTCTCTCTCATGGCTCTATATGTTTACATGATACCACCACAAATTTTATGCTGGCGCGAGTCACCCCGGCGCGAGTTCACCCCGGTTCTTGTACTGGGGTGAGAATTTCACTCCGGTACGAAATCTCGCAACGGTATCATGTAAACACGAAACGAGCACCCGTTTCGGTGTGAAATCGGTCTGCCGGTAGACTGGAACGGGTAGCGCATGCGTAATGTTCGCGATTTGAATCATACGTGCATTTTATCAACATGAAGTGTACCTTCAAATAACGAGATGTGAAATAACCCAGTTATCATGTAAACGCGATACGAAATCAAAAAGTCATGTCGGTATGAAACTCGCGCCGGTGCGAGTTTTCTCGTGTAAACACCCCCTTAGTAAATGCCGCGTCGTAGACGAGCAGAAATGTGTCAAAAAGGGTGCTGCAAATACAGCCACCCCCCCCCCGCCCGTTGCTGTTTTTCCTCGTTATCGCCAAAGTTACAAAGGTTGCATATATCGATGAAACGAACATTTGCCATTGGGATGCCGCTCTAAAATGTATTTTCGACAGGAAAAATCCGTAGAAGAGAAGAAATTGTTACCTAGAGGAAGATGCTCCTAAGGTTCTCGCTCGCCCAGTCTTTTTTTCATTTTTCAATTGATCTGTTAATTTGTAATATGTACTTGTTTTGTAACCATGTGACAAAACAATCAAATTTAGTCGTAGAATTTGCATAGAAAAGAGCTCACTAAACGCTTTTGTTATTGTCAAGAACATGCCGCGCATCATGACAGACTGAATTCAATTCCCTCTGCTGCAGTAGTAAGATTCGCACTGAAGAAGGGCTAGAGCCTGAAACGTCAAAGTTTTCAATTTGTTTGTTTGTTCGTTTTGTTTTTTTTTTTTTGAGGTTGCAAATTTACTTAATCAGTTCAGTTGATAAATTATTTATCATGTATTCAAAGCATTTTCCTTTTTTGATTGCCTCCAAACTAATCTCGTACCAATCTATATTTTTACGAAGCCGAAGGCGAGATCTGGTCAAGTAAGAAAATCCAATTTTTTTGGTTGGCTATATCGTGAGCTGCACAGGAGACCAGAGTAACAAAAAGAACAAATGGGAATTAATTAGCTGTCTAACTCAATGCATTTTGATGTTTTGGAAATCACAAAAAACACTCGTGCAGTACGTAATAGATCATCTATAAACTGACATCAATTTTGGCCACTGCAAAGATATCTTATATTAGTATATACTAAAACAGTGGATAGTGTTTTTCGCGCGCTCTGATTGGCTACTCAAACTTGGGATATCCAGTGCCATTCACCTCCGAGCAAAGCTAAGCTCGCGTAAAAGTTTGCTAACGTAACAAATGAAGAACTTTCACACATAGATGAAGAAGCTGTTCCTGACAACACGAAGAAGGCGGCGAAATTCGGTTTTTACAGGCATAACTTTGTCTGTTTAACTTAAACTTAGCGATGAAACCGGTGAAAAAGGTTGTGTTTTAAAAGTAATTAAGAGCGGCTTTCCGTAAATATCGACCCAGGGTCGGCACAAGTTCAAAATTTGATTTCTCTCATTTTTGCCTCATTGATAACCCTTAATGAGTAATGAAACATGCTGTAGTTAGTTTTACCAAATAACGTGTTTTTTTGTTAAAATTCGAGAAAACTCATTTTGCCTGTTCGGAGCTTAAAATCCACTTCCGGTAAAGCGAAATTTTACACAAATTTCATTGACTCCTACGTCAAACCACAACGATTTGGCAGCCTTTGAAGAACACGAATAGTTTTCATGACCCTTTCTTTCTTATAAGACGATAAATTTGTGAAAGCTGTAGTGAAAATTTTGTGGCCAAAAAGGTATTGTTAAAAATAGGCCCTATTGACAATTTCTACTGTTCAAATTATAGCAGGGTAGTAGCAAGGTATATTTTTTTCAAGCTGATCCCGTTTTTTGACGCAATTTTTTTATCCCTGATCCCGTAAAAATACTTGATCCCACGAGTTTTCCTATATAATTTTGCCTCTCTCAGGACAAGAGAAACAATTCATTTTATCGTTTATCTGTTTACACACATACCCAAAGCATAAGGCGTCTACCTGAATTAACAGGGTGTCTCCTTCGTTTTGCTTCTGACTCTTTGCTGCCGAACACCTTGCTTAAAAATTCCTTCGCAAAGAGTCGCAAATCTCTTGCTTCTGCTTGCAAAACGTCTTTGTTTTTAGCACTGTCTTCTTTCCTGAGACCCCGGGGGGAGGGGACTCCCAGATGAAACAGACTGGGATGCTCTTCGTCTCGCTTAGGGGTGTAAATTTAGGATTTTGGTCTCGCTTAGGGTGTTCCGGGCAAAGCGCCAATATTTTATGCCGCCAAGGTCTCGTTTAGGGTTCCGCGAAGAAACACAGAATTACGCAAAGAAGAAAAAGAAGAAGTCAAATTTTAACTTGTTTTGTTTACCGTATTCGATGATTATGTCTTTATATCATTAAAACTCATTGCATGTCGTATTTATGTGTTTTTAAGCGGTCTCTTTTAGGGGTCAAAATTTGCTTAAGCCACGCCCAGATTGGTCTCCTTTAGGGGTCACAAAAAGCTTGAGCCACGCCCAGATGGTCTCCTTTAGGGGTTAAATCCAAAATTTCCGACGAGCATCCCCGTCTGTTTCATATGGGAGTCCCCCCCGGGCCTGAGACTTTCTTTCAGTTAACATTTCGTTTCAAGTGTGAACTGTTATTGAAGAATTTGAAGTAGGACTTCCATAACCCTAACTCGCTTGACTCTAAATCCACTTTAACTCGAACTAAATTTAATCTGCCTTCGGTCCATATTTCAGTAATTCTTACCCTGGAATTCCCTCTAGTTCCCCTGCTGGTTCGAAATGTTTTTTAGCCTCCCTTAGGAGTTTGAGTTTGCTGTGGTTCGCCGGTACGCCAGTACGTTAAAATCGTCATTTCCGAAGCAAATCGTAATCGCCGCAGTATTCACCTTTATTTAAAAAATCTGTATAGTTTATTCTTTGAAGAAAGGGTACTGTTTAATGATAGGTCAAAGAGATAATGCATCACTCCCGATGCGATCAATTCATGATCAATTGTTAGGATGTGTTCTCAGTATGAACTAGTGTGCCAGAGTATGCAGAGCTATGGCCGGTCTCTTCAGAAATTCTCGAGCGATCCTCTGCGTACTTGTGTCTTAATGTACTAACCTACTTGGTGATCTCCTCGAACTTCGTTTGTAGGGTGACCAGGAGCGTGATCTAGAAAGTTAATAGTTTGTGAAATTAAATTTAGCGAAAAATGCTGCAGATTTCAGCAAGTACGAAAGCGGTAAGTCAAAATTAAAATCACTTCACCTTCACCTTCGACGTGAGCGATCGTCATTCTTTTTCTTTTTCCCCATGGTTTGTCAACGAAATACTCACAAATATAGCGAACAAGTTGCCACAATGTTCTCGACGGCCGAAAACGGTGAGACAAAAGGTCAACATCTATAAATGGACCAACGTGGTCACCATGTGTGCCATGTTACAAATGATGTTATCAAGGACACAAATTTAACGGGACAACAGAGAATGCCGGAAATCGAAAATTATCAACGAGTGCGTGACAAACCAGAACTGACTGGATAACGCTAATAACTTGTAATAAGCCGTTCTAGATGCAAAAAAAATTCCAAACTCCAAATTTTTTGTGATTTTAATAATTATCACACTCAACTATCAGTCTGATCCCTGATTCTATGAAAAACGGTGCTGATCCCGATCCCAAGGCCGTGATCCCTGATCCTAAGGCTGTGATCCCTGATCCCACCCTCTTGCAGACCTTTGATCCCTGATCCCATATACCTTGCTACTACCCTGTTATAGGGATAAAATAATGCAAATTTTTACAATGCGCTATAACTTAGAAAATGATTTTAAGTAGCCCGCAAGACCTCGAGTTCAACCCTAATTTTGCGGAAAATCGCGACATTCGGTTAAAAATAGCGTTACACCCCCCCCCCCCCCCCCTTCACGCCAGTGTTACGAAAGATACACTTTAAACAATTTACTTAAAGGCAGGTTAAAAGCCAGTTCGAAATTAAATCTTTCAGTAAACCTATTATTCTCATTGACTGCAGCATTTTCTTCATGCAAATACTACAAATAGCGTCCCCGGGATAGCGTCAGACACTTTCTGTTCCGTTTCAGACTGGCGATTTTCCTCAAAAAATTATATATAAACAGGAAAAAAACTAATAAATGTTTACTGAATGAATTTTTGCATTGCGGGATATTTACGAATTAAATCATGGCCGAACAATGCCATTTGGTTTATAAAACTAATTTCCTTGAGGAAATTAAATATTTTCGACTAAGTATTGGCAAGAGAGAAAATAGATCATTCTCTCTTGGTATTGGTGCAAAGTTCTTTTCGAAGTTTTTACCCTTGCAAGCTCTCAAAACTGAAATAAAGCTACGTGGATGCCAAAGAGGAGTCTATATGCTTGTATGCCAATGTGTATGAATCATGAAGCTAGCTACTGCATGACTCTATATATGACCCATTAAAACAAACTAAGATAACACTTTGTGCTTTGCCAGACTTACCATTAACTCAATTTCGGGTTAATTGTTTTCAACGTTTCATTGGAGAATTCTTGAAACAAACGGAACGTCTGAAAAGGCATTCGGCTATTTTCCTGGTTGGAAAATTCTAGACTGAAATTCGGATTTCATGTCTTCAAACCTTTTTTGAATATTAGTGTCAGGCTTTCGCGGCCGTTTTTCGTTAAACGAAACTCACTTAGGCAAATGGTAAACGCGATTACCGAACGGAATCAAAATTCATCAATCCTGAATAGGCCATTTCCGAGTTCCCCCGGGCCTCTGCATCAAAACGAGGTTAGGTGCTCAACCTTTGATATGAAAATGATTTTTCATTCTCATGCAAATAAAACTCATTTCCACAAGAAAGTTGAGCACCTAACCTCGTTTTGATACAGAGGCCCGGGGGAACTCGGAAATGGCCTATTCTGTTCACCATTTGCCCAAACCGTGAAGCGACCGGTTTACCCATGTAAATAGTAGAAAAGCCTTGTATCTAAAAGCCTGCGATACAGCTTCCTCTCATCGCTATCTGCCGCTAGGGACATTTCGTCAAAGAGAGGTGAGAGGCGGGTGTATCACAGACCATGCGTCATATATCTTTAAAAGTAACTTGAGGGGCCTTGTTAAGTGCATAGTAGATCGTAGCAATGGCAGATCATTGCAATATCTCTAATTACTAAGAGACACCGACAGAAAACTAGCTTTTCCTCTACTCCAGACAAATGTCAAGAAAAATATTTTTTTCTCGAGCAGTTCTTTGGGATAGCTTTCCTATATATTGACCAGCGGCAGGCGAAGAAGTCTCTTGAAGTTTTGAGCGCTGGCTGCAAACAATTCTTCCGGAGATCTACACGGTACTTACGTAAAGCAGACTAAGGCTCCCAGTCTAATTCGGTTGTGTGACAAAGACAAAGGTAAGGTTTTGGAGGCCTTGATTCTTTTAAAACAGGTTATACAATTCCAAGCGTTCTGAACATGGTTTTTTTAGTAGACGAAAGGCCTTGAACAGGGGGTAGACGTTGGCAGTGCGCCGTCTACGTGTGCATGCGCTACCAACAAACTTTTAAAAAACCTAATCAGTGAATCTTGTTTTCATTTTTCATTTGCTTAATTCTATGAAAAATAAAAATGGACTAAAAGGGTAATCGAGAATGGTGGTTTGTTTCACAAAACAGGGTAATGAAATGACTGGCTTTTGTCTTAATCGGAGTCAGTGTTTGAGGGCCTCAGCGGCATAACCACTACCCAAACTTTTAATAAGTGCCTTCCAAGGGACTTATCCGTAATATTTATATATATATATAGCATAGGGAAAGATATTTTAGAGGGTACCATGGGCGTCTAAGTTTCATGGACTAAGGCTACGGAGGATAAGGAAAGTCCTCAAGTCTGTCTTTCCTTTTTAGCGTCTCCATTCGTTTGCTACAAGATTCTTCTTAGGTTTAGTATTATACTCTATTTTGTTTCCCTGTTTTTATTGTTATTTTTTTTGCCGGAAAAGACGATCTCCTCTTTCCAAGCGCTGTTGAAAGGAACTTTCACAGGGGCGTAGCCACCTGTACGCACGGTACGAACGTGCGCACCAGAAAAAGTCGAGGGTGAAAAAAAATAAAATAAAATAAGATACGGAAGCGAATAATGAAAAAAAGGAAAGGATAACGATAGGTAAAATATGATTATTTTACGTTCACAGTTTGGTTCAATTCATTCAACAATGGACTATTTAATTTTTAGTTTTACTCCCCAATGTCAGCTTTCAGAAAAGAGACGCCTGATTCATTGGATTCAAAAATATGTTTAGCTTTAAGTTACGATAAGCGATTGACGTGCTTCAGTCAATGAATCCAAAAAGACGATAAAGATTTTTCAGTTTAGTTAGTTACGTCGTTTCATATACAGTAAAAACGCTTCGGCTTACAGTAATCTCACCTTTTGAAACATTGGACATAGGGTGGGGTTGTTGGAATAAGGGCATTTGGAGAATTGTGCGTACCTCGGAAAAAATCCTGGCTACGCCCCTTTTTTAGTATTTTAACCTGTCATCTGCAATTCAGTATTACAGCTAGAGTTTCCATGACACTAAAACGTTAATCAGTGCAAAGTCTTTCAGACCACAAAACAGCCCGTACTTTTTGCTGAAGCCAAGAACTCGGAATAGGCGAACGAATGGACTGGAGCAAAACAAAATGGTCGTACCCTCTTGTCTAGAGCAGAGGGGTTGGCGGGGAAGGGGGAAGAGTGAGTGAGACTGGGGAGAGAAGCAAAAATACGTCTAAAAAATTCGATAGAAACTTAAAAAGAAAAAATAAAAGAAAGAAAACAAAATGACAGTTTCGCTGTCTAAAAGCAGTTAAAAATTAGTACTACCAAATCCGTTCCTGCTGATTAATAACAAAGGGCCAAAAGTGTTCGACACTCAAGTTGAATATATACCATAAAAAGGTGGAAATGAAGGAATGCACGTAGTTAACCTGTAACAGTCACTCAGATTGTTGGAAAATCGCAAAGAAAAGTGAGCTACCTAGAAAAAATGGTGAGGGCGGAGTTAGGAAGAGAGGGCGTAAGATCCTCCTACTCTCTCCCTCTTACTCTCTTCCACGTTTGTTTTCCTCCGTTCCTCATTTCGCGCCACTGTCCACTACACCTGGAACAGGTTAGTTCATAGTGGGTCAGAGAGTTTTTTCGGCAATGCCGATGCAAGGGATCTATAGATGTCTATTTCAGAGCGCTTGACATTTTAAAAGCTCATACTTACGCTGCAAACATTCCTGCTTTAGCATTAGTAAAACGCCACTTTTTTTTCTATTTTCCGTTTTGCTGTAGAGGAAAGATTTTGGCGATTTGTTCTTGATGATGGTGTTTCACGGTCGATCGAAACGAAGTACCTTTATGAGCTGATAGTAATACATCGAAACGTACATGCATACTTATACATAATTATTTGAAAGAGAAAACTCGCAAGAAAAAAGAAAGTGTTCTAATCAGTTTTTATTGGTTGTCCCCGTCTTAAATTTAACGTATTTATGCCTTTTGACGGCTGCTTAAATTAATAAAACACACCACGGTACTTGTTTAAAGTCTGTTTTCGTTGGGCTCGGTCATCAACGTCTAAACGTCGCTCAAAAAAGCCGACTTTGGGGCAATTCTAGGCTATATCGCATCCAAACAAAATGACTCTTCTAAATAAGATAAGTGTATTGAAAGATGTAATATAGATTGTAAGCTGGAATTTGGCATGTGATCAACGTTGAATAGAGTGTTGAAAGTGTATCTGCCGTTAACACCGCTGGCGCTTGCTATTTTTAACCACTGGAATGTCGCGATTTTTCGCAAAATTAGGGTTGAACTCGAGGTCTTGCGGGTTACTTAAAATCGTTTGCCCAGAGATTTGTTTCGATTTTCTGATAGATTGGGGCCTAGTCAAGCCGTAGAAAGTCAATTTGCGAAATTCTAAGTTTTACCTCATTGTAAAAATTTGCATTATCTTATAATGAGCTAAGTTCTGCAAAGCTACATAGTTACAGCAGTTTTACATCACTTTTGTGTGCCAGTTACATTGCAAAGTCAAAACATCATTGATGTCAACAAACCAACTAAAATGATGGCAAATGTTCAAAAGAAGTTCCCAAACACTGTGCCAAAAGCTTTAATTTGCTGACAGTTTGACTGAGAAGGTAAAGTTCTCAAGGCTTAATCTGCAATGAAACATTGAAAAAATTAATATTAGAGTTTCATATTGTCATCAAATTGAGTCACTTAAAAATTTCAAGAAAACTAAAAAAAACTTGACTGATTGTTGTGCTGGTGTGTGCTGAAATTAAAAAACAACAACAATTCAAAACTTTAATTCAGCAGCTCAAAAACGTGGAAATTAAGAAAGGTTATCTGAACTATCTTTGAACAAGTCCTTGGTTTGCATAGTTGGTTGGTGCCATGATAACGAAATTTAGTACACTGATGTAACTCAAATCACCCACCGCCTCAAAAATAAAAGAATGTTTTGTTTTAGTGGGCTAAATATGAAACTACATTTTTAAGTGAATGCAACATTGCACCCAACTAAATAACTTAATTTTTTTTAGCATTTTTGGCTGATCACCAAACTGTGGATTCAAAATAATTTTACAGTCCAATAGAACAACATCCATATTCATTCTGGCTTAAGGTGCAAATTTTGTTAGCACTATTGTTGGGATATTATTTTGTTCAAAGCTCTCATTTTTACTTGGATGGTTGGCAGCACTCAAAAAAATAACTTGTGACATTTGGAGCAAGAAATTTACAACTGTATATTTCTTATTGTTCGAAATGTTACAACTTTGCAACATGGCAGTGAAAAGAGATATGAAAGTGACTGCAGTTATGATCGGACATGCAATCTGGCTTGCTGAGTCATGACTGACTGACCAGCTTATAATATTTTCAAGTGAGTAACTGACATCATAGAATGACTGGTGATCTTTCTTATAATTAGACAGTGATGAGTAGGTCAGCTGACTCAGATGCTGACTCACTGTGGGGCAAAGTCATTTGTATATTACCACCCCCTGTTAGGGTAAAATTCTGACATGCAACGTGGCCATGAAACAGTGACATAAAGATGGCTGAAATGGCAACAAACAACAAAAAGATGGTTTGAAAAATAATGTGATAGTGACAAAGAAAAGAACAAAAACAATGAAAATTACCGACAGGGTATGTGGCTTCCCCTTCAATAATCAAAACAACTAGTTTTGAAATTCAGACTTGGGACATACATACTCCTCCTTTAACGAAGACCTCATAACTGGCTCCCTGGTTTTTTTTCTCTGACTGATGAAGAGGAACAGAGTTACTTCATTGACTTGTTTATTGATTGGTGGATGTTCTATTAAATGACTGAGTGAATAACTGTATGATTTGTTGAAAAAAGGACCCTTTAAACTGTGTATTGTACACCCTACATTGAACTGACTGACTGAATTAGAACTCACCAGTTGATGTGTGGACTCAATGGAATACTGGTTCGGTGACTGACTCTACTTTCTGGAGGCTGACAAGCTGACTGAATGATTCAGCATTGACTGGCTGACTGACTTGGAGCTGGCCAGCTAATGATTTGGACCCAATGGAAGACTTACTGACCAACTAACTCAACTGTCTTGAGGCTGAAAACCTGACTGAATGATTAAGAGTTGACTGTCCAACTGAATTAGGGCTTACTGGCTGATGCATGAGCACTGAAGGACTGACTCGCCACCTCTGCTCTTATAGGTGTTAGGGAGCTTAAGCAGTGACGTTTTTGAGCAACGTACGTCAACCGGAAGTGAGCCTTTTTCTCTTTTAATGAGTCTTGATGCTACCGTATTTGTATTGCTAAGTGTCTTAATTCTTATAGAGACGATCTGCCCAAAAATTTGTTCAAAATCACGGCTCAAGAGTGCAAAACATCCACTTCCGGTTGACGTACGTCACTCAAAAACGTCTCGGCTTAAGCTCCCTATTATCTTACTGATTCAGTGACTCAATGATTTAGCAATGACTGGTTGAATAACCTAAGGTACACTGGCTTATATTGATTACTGGAAGACCACAAGGCTGGCTCTGCTGTCTGGGGGCTGACTGGCTGATTGACCATAGGGCTTATAATGGTAAACTCACTGATTTGTTTTATGACTGGTTGACTGTGCTGTCTTACCGGATCATTAAAGGCTGGCTGACTGACTTCATGCTTAATGGCTAACTCATTTTACCTGCTGATCATGGCTAACTGAGTGCTCATTAACTTGCTGATAGATGGACAGACTAACTCTACTGTCCAGAGACTGACCAACTGACTGAATGATTTATAGCTGATTGATTGACTGACTAACTGGCTCTACTGTCCAGGGACTTACCAACTGACTGAATGATTAACGGCTAATTGAATTGTCCAGTGACTGACTGATTGACTGACTAACTGACTCTACTGTCTGGTGACTGACCAACTGACTGTATAATTTAAAGCCAATTGATTGACTGACTAACTAACTCTATTTTCCGGTGACTTGCCAACTGACTGGGTGATTTATGGCTAATTGAATTGTCCGGCAACTGGCCAACTGACTGAATGATTTATGGCTGGTTAACTGACTCACTGACTGACTTTGGGTTTACTGGGTAATGTATTGACTCACTGAAATAGTATATGACTGACTCTAGTATTTGAGGGCCAAGAAACTGACTGAATGATGCAGCACTGACCTAAGAGCTGATAAGGCTTACTGACCAATTCACAGGCTCACTGAGAGTATCGTGCTTTTTGCTTACTGCAGCAGTATGAATGGAACGCAATCAAAGTACGATTGCACCCGGCGATTAAACGCCATACGAATCAAATTTCATGACCATTCTTGAATTTTTCATCAGTCACTGATGAAAAAACTGGTCGGTGTCGGGGGGTTATTTTGGCAGTTAGGGACACGCTCTAGTGGCCGTTGTCGTTGTAGAGAGGTTAAAACAAGAGTCAGTGTATGGACTGCGGTCTGTTGGGACAAAAAAAGTGGCCTTTATAGAGAGGTGGCCGTTGGGTAGAGGTGGCTGTTTGTGGTGGCTCGACTGTAAATCACTATTGCTTGCTGACTGTATGAAATACTGACGGACCAATTACTGCTTGAGTGACATATTGACGTATTGACTAAATAACTGACTGGCTTACTGACGTAGGCTTGATTTTACTTTACTGAATGAATGACTTATTGTCTTGACTCTACAGCCTGGGTAGATTGCATGTTTCTGCTACTTGATTTCTTTATTTACTGTGAACTTTACGGTAAAGTTCTCAAATCTCTCGTGCTTAGTTGCAATTCCATAGGCTGCAGGGAGAATGGGTAGAAGCTTTCAGCTCATGATTTCCGGGATCTTTTGGTTTTCTTCTTGTAAAGCCCACACTCAACACTGCAGTAACACCAAGATCGATTTTCACTTCTTTCGTTATTTTTCCTGAAGAACAGAAGACAAGAATTAAGCACTAAATTATACTGTTAATTTGTTACACATTTTGATATTCATAGATTTCTTCATGCACGTAAAAAATAGTCTCTCAAAGTGAGAATTTAATTTATCCGCGACACAAAATAATGTGTTTGTTTGTTTCCCAAGACAATTTTAAAACCGTCCATCTCACACGGACTGGAGTTTGCTACATTCATTTTTGAATCCATGTACTTATCTAAAACACTTGGTGAACTGTCAAATCATCATCGTTCACCTAACATTGTACGAAAACTCCTCCAAAACAATAACCTAACATGTCTTAAAAACAGTTCCTACAAATCTAGATTTATTTTGTACAAAAGGCTATAGATCTTATTGCGTCAATCCTTTTTCAAAAAGATATACTTATACTTCAACCAGAAAGCCACCGACAACAATTCCAGTGTAGTGTTGCATAACCTTGATGCTTTTACAAAACTGTTTCTCGATCAATTTACGCGTAGAAATTTTCAGCCTTTGGAGAGATTTGAGAAATGCACTATTTACTTGCTATTTCTCCTTGTGATTTCAATACGAGCCTTTCGAGCTGGAAGGGTGGTTGGAATAAGAAACACCAAGTTACGATTTAGTAGTCTGGTATTATAAACAAAACTGTTAGAAATAGCAAGGAGAATTGACATTTGCATCACTGTTGGAGTGAAAAAGTTCACAGTATCAACTAAAATGTCGCGCTTTTTGAGGGAATCCAGATTCTGGAGTCTGGGAAATTTTTGCTGTTGGAATCCGGAATCCCTCAAATGATTTCCACTTACAAAGAATCCGGAATCCAGTATCTGGAATCCAAACTTCAAGACTGTCTTGTAGTTCCTTTTAGGGAATGACAAAGGCCTTTGATATCGCATTGTATAATAACTGTATTCGGAATGTAAGCCACATATTTGTGCTTTTCGAAAGTTTGAAAGTAAAATACGCTGCAAAATCGTAGTCTCGTTTGCAGTTGTCCTTGAGACGACCCAAGAGAAACTTCAAATAAGACTGCACACATTTTAAATTTGTTTTGGCACGTGGAAATATTTTTCTGGCGATTTTTTTGTTTTGTATGTGGTGTTCTTTGCGTCGAAATGAAAGCCGTTTGATAAATACGAGTCTTAACTTATATCACAAAGCTTTACCAGGAGTTTATTAAAAGCAGAACTTAGCTCTTTATTTAAACCAGCAAGTACTTAAAAATACAAGCGTTCGTGTGAGTTTGAAAAGGAATTTAAATGTTGCGTATCCGTGTAATTATAAGAATTTGCGTGAGCAACAGAACTTTTGATAGAGTTAAAAATACGAAAGATTTTAGAGAAAAATGCCCTGCTAAATTTAAGTTTGGGTTTTGAGTCGATCCAAGGCTATTTAAGCGCGTGTTTTTGGTGCACAATTTTCGTCTTCCTCTTTATACAGAGGGGACGAAAGAGTGAAACAAATACTCGCTGATATTGCTTTAAATCAACTTGAAACCAGGATGAATAATTTACAGATGTGCATAATTCGTTCTCGCTTTTAGCAGGTCTTTTAGAGAAGTTCTTTTACCCACGCAAATTTTTGTAATTTCGTGGTTTTGCGACATTTGTGTATATTTTCCAAGTTCGCGTCGAAACTTGTGCTTTAATGTTGAAGTACTTGCGGTTTTTGTAAAACGTAGGCTCGGGCATTGTGAAACATTGCGCGCAGTAAAATTACGCCAAGTTTCTAGCGTTGAGATTGTTGCGTGCGATGTGTAAAGAAAAGATTACGTGAAATTTGATCTTTCTTTTACAACACTGTGCGTAACAAACGAGGGCTAGAAAAACGGTGTGTGTTAAAGATCGGTTTATGTTAGCGACAAACACAAGCAATACCGGTACAAGTGAGTTTAGTGAGGTCATTAACAACATAAGCATAAGCAGAAACATAGGATCAAGAAACACACGTTCTCATCTTGTTCACGCCGCTAACTCACGCAATTTGAGGACAAATTTAAGGAAAATAAAGCGAAACCGTTCACCTTTCTTACTTTAGTTGCGTTAGTTCGTGGTGAGAATAGAAATGAAGTGTTTACATTTTCCTGTGTTTGCGTTTATACTTGTGCGGTTGATGTCCGAACTAAACAAGTGCTTCTGTTGATGTCGCTGGCGAAAACCAGTCTTTGCTACGCGTAATGTTTCACTATGTCCGAGCCTTTACTTTATCTGGTTCACTCGAGTAGTTGGATTACAAAGTAAACAAAACAGGTACTGAGGATAACAGTATTTTATTGTAGAATTAAAGTTTGTCTCTGTTGTCCATATATTTACAATAAAAAATATAAAAAAAAAAGTAATCTAGCCTCCCCCGTCCCTGCCGGGCTGCTTCCACTCTGCTCCGAGTTGGTGTTCATTCTTTTGTCCTCATTTGATATTCCAGCTTTAAAATCCTGGTCTTTTTCATCTGATCCCTTCATTCAAGCTGGGGGTAGTTGGGCACTTGGAAGATTCGCCCGTTTGTTCCCAAGTAGGGAGGAGAGCGTAAAGGAAAGTGAGAGTTTGCTCCTCGTGCCCTCTGGGTCTCATTCATCTTTATCATAATACCGCACCAAATAATTTGGAATTAAAATTAGCCAAAATAATTTGAAGTGAAAACTATAATTTTGGTTTGAAAGTGCGTGTCTGCAAAGTCAATATATCGTGAAAAATATCCAGAGTCGTGGACAGAAAAAAGAGGGCGCAAGACAGTGAGCTCAGTTTTCAGTGGGTCTCCATCATCGATGCCCAGAAAATTGAACAAAGAATCACGCTGGTCTGACCGACCTTCATCCCACAAACTTCACCAAAGAGCACAAGTCAATAATAATCTCTCCTCTGCGAAGCTACTGATATTGGATTTCTCTCGTCTTAGTTATTGTTTATTATTTAGTGTTTAGACCTACATTATAGCAAATTTGGAAGTGAAAATTACGCGGATTGTTTACGACTCGTTTATTATTGCTGTTATTCTAAAGGGTCGAAATTATCTGAAAGTAATAAAGCGAAACATTAAGAAGCAAAATTTACGCAGTACTGCTACAGTGCCGCGTAAATTGTGCTTTAAATGTTTCGTTTTATATCTTAAAATTGGTTGCCCTTAAAATCGAATGTTGAATTCGTTTAAATCAGTGCCGCGTAGGTTCGCCGTCAAATTTCGCCAAACTAAATGGATTAAAGCGATCTTGCAGATGATTTAAATTTTTGCTTGTTTTGCTTCCCGAAGAAGTAATTCGATTAATTCTCTCATTAAAATAAACGTTTATTTCTACCTTAAGAAACTACTGCGAAAGTAATGTGAAGCTGTTTCAGTTCCTAAAACAATTTTGAATTCTATAGCAAGTCTTTAAACCTTTAAATGTTTATGTTTTTCTGCATAATAATTAATTAAATTTTCCTATCTTTAAGTTCCCACGAGATTTGAAGCTTTAGCCACGATGGTCACGCTAGCCGACTGTATCAGCATTGCGTGACGGTCGTGACAATAGCCCAAATAGCGTGGAAATATGGTCGTGACTGGAATGGATACTTCAAATCGGGATTCCGATAAATGACTGGAACTAGCCAAATATATAATTTTTAATATAAAAAAAATGATCTTAAGTGTATGGTTCCAGACCTATATCCGAAACCCAAATTTGAAGCACAAGTGAAGTCACCACCGTGAAATTGCCTTAAAGCGTGTAAAGTTAATGTTTATTCTAGCTGTTTACATAAGGCTATCCGAAATTTAGGTCAAGTTAACCTGATTTTTCACACGGCCCAAGGAAATCTATTCTATGTCCTTCTTAAAAATAAGGATATAGAGCAGATTACCACGGCTGTCTGATTAATCAAGTATTTCCTTATTTCGACAATGGTTTAGTATCTACAGCTAATATTATTAGTCTAACATCAACAGCCATGTTTGTTTGCCTATTGTTTTCAGTTGACAAAAAAACAACAGGTACAAAAACCAGATGTCGATGTAACCTAAACTTAGTTTTAGTTTTTAAATTTTATAAATTTATTATAATCTGAAGTACTTAAAAAGATGAAAATGAAATAAATTTGGACCTATTTATGAGCGTTGTTTTTTGTTTTATGGTTTTAGTTAAATTTTCAGCTATTCAAAAAATATCAGTACAAAATTTGGTAATTATGGAAATGATTCATATGCTAATTTGGTTTTTGTGCAATATTTTGGAAAGCTACTTATTGTTAGGAAATGAAAAGCTTTAGGTTTAGAAGAGAAATCTTTAACCAGTTGCCCCCCATTAGAGAGATTCTTAGCGACCACCAGCTCAATTTGATGTCAGTTGTGAAAATCCACCCAAGCCAGACCAATGCCATTCAGTGCTCAGTTCTCTAGGCCTCGAATCATCCGTCGACACACCTACTGCGTGAGCTGGGGGAGCACGTTCTTGCACCCCCGTTTTTCATCTTCAACGGTGAAACATTCCCAGACATATTGTTTGCAGGCAGGCAACTTTCTTGATCGAAATTGTTATCTATTTATTTTTTTGGAAAAAGGTGGGGTATTATGACAAAGTGAATGGAACCCTAAGAACATGAGAAGCAAACTCTCACCTTCCTCTACGCTGTCCTCCCCACTTGGGAACAAACGGCCAAATCTTCCAAGTGCCCAACTGCCCCCAGCATGAATTACAGGATCAGATAAAGTTTCCCAGGATTTCTCAGTTGGAACATCTCAGAGGACATCAGAATTCACACCTTCTCAGAGACAGAGCTTCCACAGCCCAGCAGGGACGAGGTTGGCTAGATTTTAACATGACTTTTCCCAAGTGATGGGCTCCTAATCTTCCATGTGTGTGTGTGTGCCATCTGAGATCTGAAATTAAATAGGAACCTAACATTTTAAGTAGTAATTGCAAGCCAATTAGCCCTTAAAAAAACACAATAGCCCTGTATTTCCTGGTGTTACGAAACAAGTCCCAGAAGGAAATCAAACTTAAGACTTAGCGATAATTCTTACTTATGTTACTAGTTATATAGCATAATGGCACGCCACTTCTTGCAACATGCCAACCTACCCAGATCCTATGGAGCGAAAAAAACAGTCAAAAAATCCTTTGCTGTAAATCCCTAAATTGTTTAAGAAAGGACTTTGTAACACCAAGAAATAAAGTCACGCGCATTAAACCTAAAGAGAATTTCACAGAATGTAATGGTAATCAACAGTCTGTGAAAACTTGTGTTTGTTGAAAGCTAAATGAAATCTAAAGTTTCCTTGTGTCTTTCTAGTGGTAGAACCACTCCACTGCTACACAAGCAAGCAAGACTTGAAAACAGCCCTAAAAGTTTTGTCTCGACATTTGGACTTGAGTAAAATTTTGAAATAACAAACAGACCATTGATCACCATAATTATTATTATTAAGTCTGTGATAAATCTAGCCTGAATATTATGTGGCTATTATGGGAAAACTTAACGAAAGCTACACCTATACACTTTTGGATGCTGGACTTTTAGTCAGCAAAACCCACTGGTGCCAAAACAAATAAATTTGAGGTTTAAATGAGCGTAAACCTTAAAGCTGTCTTCACTGCCTTCATCTGTGGACAATGTTGATGCAAAACTGTGTTCGAACACAGCCTCCAAAACAGACCTTGTTTGCACCCCCACCCCCTCAGCTCTAAATTGGCATTTCTCCTGGGATAAATATAATACCTTTTTTTGGCAGTGGGGGTGAATCAATGTCAATCACGAAGAATTATTCTCCAATTATGAATAATTTTAGCCAGTTAAGACTTAATTATGCTAGATGACGCTTATTAAAGGTCTTTAGTGTACTAATGAGCTTGCTGTTTGCTGTTTGTGTAAATAATGTAAAATTGCAATGGATCATTTTCACAATAGCTTTGTTTGACGACAATAATACCAGAATTCCTATTTTTCCCCTTAAGTTTCCTTATACTTCAATAATCTCAGATATGTTAAAATAAAAAACCATAATAACCCAAGAAAAACTTCAGGATTCTGGTTGTTTGCCGTCAAATGATGCAATTATGGAAATGGCCAATTGACAAAACAGGCAAGGAAGCATTATTACCAACTACGCTGTCACCCAATTACCATGTTGAAGGCAAAAAAAATTCAAAATTAAATGTTATTTCTTAAATTCTTCCCACCTTCCAAGGCTCAAATCTAAAATAATAAATAAGAACTGCAACTATTAATTTGCTGTTTTGCTTTTTTAGTGCTAGATTTTGAAATTGATTCTTCCCTAAACAAGATCTTGGATAAATGTTGTTACATAATTCCAGTTTTTAACTGCCTCCTTTGCTTATACGTAACAGGAACAACACTGAGCTACCCAACATCAAGCTGCCTAAGTGCGAAAAAAAACATTAAATAAGTCTTAGCGAGGTTACTTGTCTAAAGCGAAAAAAAAACGTAGATCCTAATGCAAGACAGACAATGCTGGTCCTCTGTCCCTCTGTGAAATGTTGGCAGCAAAGTGCTGATTTCCATATATAATAAAATTAATCTATCAGTAATAATATTTTCTAATAAAAAATATAAATTAATGACCATACTATTTTTCCCACCTACAGCCAGAGTTATGTTAGACAAGATTCCAATGAGGTTACCAGTTTTCAGTAACAACTTAATTTTAAAAAAATATATGTACTAATTTAAATCAAATGGATGCAGTCTAGGGTGTCGCCTGGGAAAACATCCAACATTTTACAACACAACTTCTGGTTCCCCACAAAATGACGTCTGAGAAACCAGTGCAGAAATCCTATACTAATGATGCATCAAAATTCTGATCTGTGTAGTGCTTCTGATTGGTTGAAAGTTTGCTTCAATGGATAGTGACACTTCATCAGAATGGAATTTCTGTGCTGGTCCCTCAGACATCACTTCACAGGGAAACCAGTGACAATGTCACATAATGTTGGCTGTTTTCTTGGGCTAACTGAGGTGTAAAAACCGTTTAAATTTGCTAATAAAAAGATTCAGTTCTAACTTTTCTATGAGAAAAGAACAAACTTTACACTGAAAAATATGGTAACCTCAATGTCTGAAAGAAAGATACCCTTAGGCAACAATTTTGGCTTCATTTTAGACCCCTACAAGGGATTTTAAAAAAAACATGTCCTTTGGTGTTCCTGCACATACCTATATGGAAGAGCTACAACCCTGCCTTACTGGACTTTTTCAGGAGAATGAAAGATATTCCAAAAATTAAACATAACTATTAGAATAACTTAAGTATAAGTTTTTGGTGCTTTTGACAGCCATCAGCCTAGTAATTACTAACCTATACTAGTACCCAGGAAACAGGGGATAGAGGGCCTTTGGCTGATGAGGAAGGGACAAGGAGGTAACCATAGCAACCTGAGCGCAGGAGCCCTGAAAGTAGCCCCACCAACCTATCACTCTGATTAACTGGTAAAAATAATATTAACTGATAAAATAATTTGATGGTCAATGTTTTGTGCTTCTTGGTGCCAATTAGCTAATTGTAGATTATTTACCCCAATCAGGAATCGCTCCACAACTCTGTTCCTTAGTTCTCTTCCAACTTGTGATTGACAATCACGTAGAACTAAGAAACTATCAAAGGCTACAATATTAAGGCGACATTGTTTCCTCTATGACCTATCAATATTCTCAGCAATTCATTACAAGTAACTCCTAATCAAAATTTATGAAATCCTGCTTACAAGATAAACCTGCTAAGCTTCTATCACCAACATTCAAAGCAGGTAAGATGAAATTCATGGCTAGTTGTCAAAAAATCTGTAAGCTGACTGTCCACCGGCTGTTGGCCAACTGTCCGCTGCCTCACAGTCAGTTAAAAAATTACCCTGTACTGATCAAGGCTATAATGATGATCCCTTTTGTATCAAGCTAATAGTCCATTGTGTTTATGTGCTATAAAGTAAACAAACCCATTGCTCAGTGGAATCTTGTAATAAAAGATTTTAAATCTTAAATAAATATACTCCTTGGTTGTACCAACAAGTGGCTTTGAATAGTTTGCCAATTTAAGACCAAACCTTCATTCCATCATATAATTTTATATTGTAGAGATCCACCCATTGAAATAGCCCTCTTGGCCCTAAGTAAAAAGAGCTGATAATTGATTTATCTCCAAAGACATCTGGTTGTACAATGGTGGCACACACACTGGAATTATTTCACTTATTATTTATTATTAGTCTGAGGCAATCACTGAATTACTTTCAATTTGTCACATGACTGAAAAAGTGTCTAGAAATAAAACTATAGACTTAATAAAAGATTTTTTTAAGTTTTCGCCTGCCCTCAATGAAGGCCTCTAAAACTTTTCTTTAACAAAGCCAAAACAATAATATTTAATTTCTGGACATCTCAGTCTATTTTCTAGGTACCCTTAAAATTCATAAATGGAAAATGATTTAACTTCTGGCGATCTTCATTGTTTCCTAGAAAATCACCTGAGACACCAAAAGATCTCATAGACTTTTCAGAATCTGCCAAAAACCTGTGAAAGGCACCCTAAAGTTTTTGTAGTTTAGAGAGACATTGAAACCCCTGAACTAAGATAGAGATATTTTTTCAGTCATACAACAACTGAGTAATTTAATGACTCCTTTTTAATGCAATGTTCATTTAAATTGCTTAGTCTTGTGTATTTAGAAAATGTTGAATGAATGGGGGTTGTGGAACAACAGCTGGGTGAAAAACCTCCCTGTACGTCCACTTGCTCCTAGGAGGAAAACCCCAGGCCAGCTGTACCCCGCATTCAGACCTCCCGGGCTGGGTCAGAAATTTGATATCATTGAATTTACCGCCAAAAATTAGAGTAGGAAAACCGAATACTACCATTATTTTAAGATTCAGACAATGTAATTAAACTAAGATAAAAATATCAATTCTAGTCACTAATTTATAAATTTAAAATATCACGCAATACAAACCGGGCAATGCAAGCCTCTCCACCATTTAAAACCCAACTCTTTCACCAGGGGGAAATCAGATGAAATCCAATATGTTGTCCTGCCTGCCCTCACTCCATCCTCTCTGCTATTCCCTGAGTGACTTGTACCAAGCACAATTATCCTGAAATAATTGCCAGGGATTCCGGACTTGATACCATGGACCTGAGTACCGCGATGATAAATCGTGCTGTCTGGAAAGAAATCTCCATGAATGTCCTGTCCACTCCGGTGGTTGAAGGATGATGATGATGATGATAATGATGATGATGACCAAGCACATGTGATGTTCTCCAGCCTGCTGACTCATGTTGCCCTTAAGTGACTCTCTCAGTCTTGTGTAGATTCTTCCTGCTGGACAAGAAAAAAAGTCCACTTTGCAATTTTTTTTTTTTATGACAGGGTAACTGCTTCTACAATGTACCAAAAGATGGAATGTTAAGTCATAGGCAAACACTTAAGCTAATCCACAAATTTAATGTGAGGGACAAAACCAATTCAGAGCTTTTGTTTTGCTTATTAAAGCTGTTGCATAATTTTAAAAATTTATTTTCTTTTTTCCCTCATCTACATCGTGGTAGCTCAAGCTTGCTAGTTAAGTTACCTCACAAAACAGTAACAATTCTAATATTATGCTTGAGATGTTATGATTTCATTGAAAAACTGATGACTTGATGGCAAATGAGAAAGGTGGACATATAGAAAGGCTCAATAGTGCAATGCTTGTATTATTTTCTCCCTTAATTCTTATAATTATTAGCATTGTGCTTATTAAAGAAATAATTGTCCCGTTTTCACTGTACTAACTCGTAAACTGATTCTTGGATTAATCGATTGATTGATGGACTGACTGACTTAATGTTTGATTGATTGATTAATTGATTAACTGTAAGTCTGATCGATCCAACATTGCTCTCCTTCCTGATTGTCCGACTGACACTTTTCTAAATGGAATGAACATCAGGATTGACTGAATGTTTCAATGATTGATTGACTAAACATTCGTTTAACACTTTAACCTTACAAATCACTCTAGAAGACAGAAAACCGCATTAAGGAACAAAATAATTATCTTCCAAATCTGTACTCTAAATCCCCCACCCCCCAAAAAACAAGGTATTCTCATTTATCAACCAACTTTTTTTTATCTTTTTTTATGTTACCATGTTTCACCTAACTCAAGACAGCTCTAAATCTCATGCTTTGCCTTGTTGAAGCCACCACTATCAGCTAGCTACACTGTGTATCAACTCAATTGATTAAAAACCAAAAACTGTCTGATTGTTTGATTGATTGATTGATTGATTGATTGATCGATTGACTGACTGACTGACTGACAGACAGATAGATGGATTGACTGACTGACTAACTGCATGACTGCACGTCCTTGGAACTGAGAGGTTTATTGACAGGCTGATTCATGTTTGAAAGTTTCATTACCTGACTGTCTGTTTGATTGGTTGGCTAACTCATGACTGTTTACAAGAATACCTGCTGGACTGACTGACTGACTGACTAATAGTTTGAAAGATTGATTGATAAGAAACTAACTGAAAGACGATCTTTGATACTGTTTGAATGATTGATTGTTTCATTGGCTTACTGACCAATAGAGTCTGCCTGGTTGATTGATCTTTAATCTTTAATCACAGTCCGTAACCATACATAACTGATACAAATGAACTAATACTAATATATACAATCAAACAAAATTGCAAAAATGGTTAACAGGACGGCAGTAGGAGGAAACCAAATTCCCATGCTAAGACGTACCCTCCAAAAAGAAAAAAAAGAAAGAAAAAATTAATAATTAATATATAAACATGTAATTAAAAGACTAAAAATTAGGCTATAAATTATAAGCCTAGTAGATGACTAATAATAATGCATAAACTTATATTAAAGACACTATGCCTAGTATTTTAAGGTAAAATTATGAGCGAAGGTACTTAATCAGTGAAACTTTAAAAGACTGAAGGCTAGGAGATGACATTACTTCAGAAGGCAAAGAGTTACAATCATTAATATATCTATGAAAAAATAAATATTTAAAATAATTTGTACGGGCAACTTTAGGCCTTATTTTATACGCATGCTTACTTCTAGTTCGAGTTAATCCGATAATATCAAAGTAATGATGGCAATTGATATCACAGTAACCAAATATAATCTTATACATTTGAACTAGGCTAAGATATTTCCTTCTCAGTTCTAAAGAGTCCCATTGTAACGCTAGCAGTCTTTCAGGATACTCTTGATTGACTGATTGATTTATTAACTGATTGACTAATTGACTCACTGCTGACTGACTGGGAGTTAAATTAAGGATAAATTCAGTTGACCTTGGTGCTGCTACTCTTCCCAGATTACTTAGTATCATGATAAACTTAGGGTTTAGAATTTACCTTTACTGCTGTAAGGGAACTTTGCTCTTGACTTGACTACCAAATGGTTGTTGTTATCTTGTCATGATCTCGGTAGTAAACATCCAAAATGTCATACTCTGTGAACTTGTTTTCCTTTTGAGAAATTAAGGTATAACAGCATAAATATAAGGACATTAAGAAACTCCATCAATATATAATAATGAGAGGTTAATTAAATCTAAGAGTCGTGCTTGCTTCAAAAATCTCTTAAAAGAATTGATTATATCCAACTACTAACAGGTACATTGATGTACTTTATTTTCATCTTTCTGCGTGCACATCCACTTTTCTTTTTTTGTGTGTGTGTTCTCTGTGCGTGTGTGTGTGTATCTTTTATACTCTGTAACTTTATTGCAATACTTTTTCCGCTTGGCCCAGCCACTTAGCTCGATTAGCCTTAGCTATTTCTAAGTGGCTGTGCTCATTTTTTTGTTAATTTTTCTCTTTTCATGTATTTATCTACTGTAAACTTTTCTGGGCACGAAATAAAAGATCGTTGTTGTTGTTGTTGTCCGAGAGCCAGAGCTTAATTTAAACTTTATACGTGGCAACGAAAACGTCACGCATTCCGCGCAATCTGAACTTTCTGGGCGAAACAGCTTTTTTGGAGGGAATATCCGAGTAGACGCAGCGAGAAAGTAAATTTCCATTTCGCAAACTACAGATTTTCATTTCGCAAACTACAGATTTTCATTTCGCAAACTACAGATTTCCATTTCGTTTCGTTCCATTTCGTTTCGCAAACTACAGTAAGCGGCCCATGGATGCCAAGCCTTATGTACAAAATTCATTTGCAGTAACATGTAGGATACAAAGTCAACATCAAGCTCCTTTTTAGATTATTCTGGGAGAAATTGAATCAACTTTTTGTTGGTTTTTCGGGTCACCTTCTCTCAGGTGGCAATTACTAGGAAAATATGGCAAGCCAATGTGAGTAGCAGCCAGGGAACAATAATCACCAATTTTCAAAATGGTATCCCTCAATATATTAATTACCGTAAATATTCTATTAAAATGGCTCGATATAGTTTTTCAAGGTCAATACCTCCCAAGTTTGAACGTAAACTACGTTGCCATAAACAAAGGTTTGGAAAAATTGACACCACAGTTGTATTAGATAAAGATGAAACTTTGTTATGATCAGGGTTGCAATGACATCGGAGTTGTCATAGCAACGAAATGACGCCTTTACCTATTTTACTTGCAGCAGTATTTCTCGGCACTGGGAACTGTTCTTCCAAAATTGTTCACTGGAGCTTTTTCCTACAATAGCGCCTCGATGGTCGTGAAGTTTAAGCGAAATCTGTAAGAGCGTTATCGAGATATTTTGGGAAGAATATTTTATGGTTAGAAATACGGTAAAAAATGGACAATCTTGATGTTTGACTGTTATCTGTACTAAACGAAGCACTTTTGACATGCGATTTCACCTCATAGTAGTTTCAATCTTTTTAAAAACGTGTTTGAAAGATCATGGAGATAACTCCAACCAATTGCTAGGAAGAAGGATTTGATTAGTATGTATCGGGGCGTTCTTGATAGCAGTAATGTAAACATTTCGGTCTGCTTTAACAAATTAGCAAATAATTGTTAAACCACTCGATAAATTTTGTAAAAAATTTAAGAGTCTTGAGATAAACCGTCCTTTTACATGACCTCTTAGTTTCAAGTTTATTGATATATTGTAAGGTAGTAAAATAACGGCTACAATTCTCTAATATTCCCTAATGTCACTCGTCACAGTTTGGTTACACACGCAACTCATCGTCATCTGACCTACCTGACCAATACCCAACCAGTCATCTTGTTGATTTTTGGTGCTGCTTTGAACGCAATCCTAGCCAGCTTCTCTAGGGAATCTTTGTTATTGCTACTGCCAGGATACATACCAAACTTTACCATTCCAACAGCTTATGATCAATGCCATCCATTAGTAGTAGTCCTCTTGTCCAGACTCTCCATGCTTAGTTAAACATGCCTGGAGCTTGTCATTAAATAACTTTCTCGGCAACATTACAGACTTCTAGTCCAGCATCCCTGCAGTTTTTATAGTAGGTACCATGCCATACCACATCAGGAGCTGTACATGTTTACAGTTAACATCCTACCACATGGGGTGCTTGACAATGAATCCATCACTATGTTTCAAAAGCTGTTGTCCCTAAGTCCAGACTCTCCAATAAATTCATGTTCAGTTAATCAAGTACATTAACATACCAGGAGGGAAGCAAACACCTGTACATGTCCAGGAACCACATGTAGATTCAGCCTTTATATTAATGCTACAGCTGAAATCTTCACAACAACAAATTATTCCAGGATCCATTCCAAACCACACATGTTGTACCATGACACCATACCACTATTTCTCCATCATCATAACACTGATGTTGTAGTCCATTACTGTTCTTTTCTGGCTCTGAGAGAAAAAATAAGATAATCAAAGTCTAGTCACTTTCGTAATATATTCAATATTATAACAATAAAATATATATGTAATATATCTATGTAATATATTCAATATTATACCAATAAAAGAGTGAGGAAGCTGTACCCTTGTCACCCATAAAGCCATGAACTTGCAGAAGAATGGAAATTTGGTCCAAAAATAACAGTCTCACAAAATTTAAATTGCATTTAAAAAGTCTTTCCATCTGTTTTTAACTGTTTGTTGGTCACATAATCCTGGCCTTTTGCATATGAAGCCAGCTGGCTGTCATGATTATTTTTTTAAGGCTAAGAATGTCATGAGGTTTCGATTTGATCAGGGGCAGCCCCGAGATTCGATGCCGTTTGCATAAATGGCAGCTTCTTCACACTGTCAAAAATAGTACTCCCGATTATTATATGAAATGATACTATACAACTATCCCCCGAAGGCGAGGTGAATAGTGGTGGAAATATATCAAGACGCAGGGCGTCGAGGTATATATCTAGCACTGTTCACCAACCCTGAGTGGAATAGTTGTCTTGGTATTTACCAAATCAGTTAGATAAAAGGGAAAAAAAAGTAATTTGTAAATTAAAAACGTCAGTTAGTAGCAAGTTTGTTTACCATTTACAAACATTTCGAGGATTTTGTCTAGTGCGTTATTGCGATTTTGTTGCAAATTTTGCAAGAAAATAACTTTCTATCTACCAGTAAACACCAAAAAGCCGAAGTTCGTGGCTTTCTTCATATTCGTTTGTACGACTACTTCATTTATTGCTCAAATTTCGTCTTCTGAAAATTTCTCAAAACAAGACTTCATCTTGGCTTCGGTCGCAAAACAGTGAATAGCCAAGGATATTTTGAGTTACGGTAGCCAATGAAAACGCGCGAAAATTGCTATTTACCGATTTGGTAAATACTAAAGAGGTCTATTCTGAAAATGACTGAGTTTGATTACCAGTTTGGCTGATTAGAAGAATTAGAGGAACAAAGGATTACCTTATCAGTTCAGCCAGGGATCTAGCAACAAAAAGTCCCCAGGATAAAATTGATTAAAATTAACATAGTTTGCAGGGAGCTAAGAGGCTTAATAGATAAAAAGAATCGAAAAAATATGTTATTTATTTTCTTTTGTTTTCTATTTTTTATTTGTAGTGTGTAAGATGTAATCAGTAATTATTTTTTTAATTATACATAATCGTAGAAATTAGAATAGTAGGATGATACTGTAAAAACGTTTTTATAGTTAATATAAGGTTTAAAATTGTAAAGCACTATGAATAATTAGTATTAATAGCACTATATAAATGAATTATATAATTATTATTATTATAATTATTATTATTTCAAGATTTTCTTCATTCAAGGCCTGCGTAGACAACCCGTTAATAAGCTTTCAGGAAGCATGCCAGATGAGTCTAGTCCAACAAATGCAAGAAACTACCCCATGCAGTCATGTTTTGTGACATTGGTCAAATGAACTGTAGGCCACTCACGATTAAGCTCACTGAAAATGCAGAGCCATACAGTGTCAGAACCACCAGAAACACTCCATTTTCTTTAAATGGCGACGTGAAAAGCGGGGCTCCAGTGCATCTTGGAAGAAGGTATCACAGAACCGACATTCTCATATACACAAAAGAAATGTATTAAGAGTGTCCTTTCTCCCTCTCTTGCAGCCAGTGGCTGAATTGCAGGGAGCAGAGTGGCGAGATTGGACGTCAGTATGTAACGATGAACCATGCAGCCAAATCAGTTCCTGTTTGATCTGATCTTGCCCACAGAGACCAATGATGGCAACTGTCAAATAGACATGATACTGCAACTTACATGCCCTATTCTTTCGAACAAGGCCAGCACATGTAACGTGCGTAGCATTTCATTGCTTTCCACGATATTTCTGAAACCTGGGCACTTCAACAATGCTCCCACGTTCTTTTGAGCATAGGTTTTTGGCATTAAAAACGTTTTCTGCAATTTTCCCATGTCTTTCGTTGTTAAACTGAACTACACATGTCGTGCAGCTGTTTAACAGCTTAAGACAATAATTGAAGTGTGGCAAAAAAATGTTTTATGTATCCTTTTACTGTGTTGTTCTCAAAAGTCATATTTTTTACGTCTTTCACTTAGAAAATGCAAAGAAGACTGATGATTCTTGTGACCATGCTATAGCCAGAGAAAAGAAAAGTACAAATAGAGTACGCCATTGGCAGCCTCGAGTACACCAGCTCTGATGCATGAGTCAGACTTGTCAGAGGATGAAAATAAAGTCCAGCATCTCTCAGGGTACTTTGTTAAAAAAAATCCCCTGGGAGAGATCAGCACTTACAAGAGTGAAAAGAATCCTTGATGATGCTGCTCTTTAAAGGCTCACTCCTAGGGCAAGGGCAGACCTTTTGCCAAGGAGAGAGCATACTCATCAGTCAGACAGGCAATGGCCAATTGACAGTCTTAACTGGGCAGTCAAGCCTCCATCTGCCTCTAGACCAACACCCAGTCAACCGGTCGCTTCAAGAGCAGCAGCAACTCTATTGTCATCAACTTCAAGAGTAGCAGAGACCACATTGTCTACAAATTCAAGAGCAGCAAAGACACTGTTGTCTACATTTTCAAAAGCAGTAGCAACCCCATTGTCTACAACCTCAAGAGGAGTAGCAACCCCATTGTAAACACCCAGGACAGCCAGTCCAGTTCAGACCTTGACAGTTACGTCTCGCCTTACTCCTACAGTTTTGACATCGCATGGCACACAACCAGGCAGCAATAAAAGACCAAAAAAGAAGGCGTTTTGAAGGACTACTTCACCAGAATTTTAGAGACTGATCGCAGCAAAACGTTTTCATTTTGAATAACTATAGATATTTCACAAAATGTCTCTTTTCTTAACTTTCGAGGCATTCATACAGTTTAGTTTGTGAACTAATTTTACGTATATCTTTGTCATATTTACAACTGTCGGTGAAATGAAATATTTAAAGTTTTCTTGAGATTTTAAGCTTTTCGCCGAAGTTATAGAAAATGTAATTTTTGGTCATCAAGGGTTTGTGAAGTACTGATTTGTTACTGTTAGCACATTCAAAGTTCAGCTATTGGTAACAGAATATAGTTCCATTAAAAGCAGTTTAAAACTTTGAAAGGGAAATGTAGTTTTTGGTCATTAAGAGTTTTTGAAGTACCAATTCGTTACTGTTGGCATATTTAAAGTAGAAACAGATAAAGTTCTACTAAAAGCAAGTTGATCATTATAAGTAGGGATGACTGTTGTCAATTAAAGTTTGTCTCTTGTATTTCTATAGGTCCAATGAATTCTCAACGCATTATAACTATTGTTTTTGCTATCAGTTTTGAAGAATAAAAGTATTGTCATGCTAATCCTTTCACCTTAACAAAGCTTTCCACCTTTCGATCAAAATGTTCATAAGACTTTGATAGCAACAACAAGTTGCCTTTTTTAAAAATTAAGAGTGTGTCCATGAGAAAACCAGGCAGAACCAGGCAGGGGGTGATAATGCTCAAATCACCGATTTCACTCAAACTCGGCACAAATGTTAGGTACCAGGAGTTAACTAATGTGACAGAATTTCAGGTCAAAATATTAAATTCCCTGGGAGATCCGGGCATCCCCTGTAAAATCGCCATTTTGCCCGTTTTATGCATAATTAATTAGCTAACTTTACAATGCCAGTGCAACAAACAGAAAAGCCACCTGGAACTTAAATGCACTGAGAGATGATCTGAGTTCATAGGACTTTAAGCAACATAAACTTTTTAAAGTCGCCGATTCGATTTCCCCCCTCTTAGTCCCCTTAAGTTGCGTCATCATTTCCAAGTTTTGAGTAAGTCGTAAAATTAGGGTATTTTATTCCCCATTATCTCTGATGAGCAACAGCTTATCTTTATAACTTTTGCATGAGTAGTTAAAGCCATCACTTAAGTTCAGAAAAAGATCATAAAAAGTTTGGGCAATTCACTTTCTTCCATGTGTTGACATAAACTGTTCATGTGACTGAACGACTTTTGCATATTTCATCAAAATTCAGCCCCTCACAATATTCGTGCGTTTGCCTCTGAATGAGAAGAAATCGAACAAAAAACTCATCAGACAATGATTTAACATTAATAAGGGTAAAATGATTGAAATTATTGTGCAAGAAACTCTAACGATGATTTTTGATAGCTATATACGCGATCTTTTCAAGGAAAAACAACATACAAAGATTTAATTCACAGTTTTACTTACTTCAATAATTTCGCCCTAAAAACAATATAAACGGTCAATAAAATCCATATACGTATCTCTTGGATGTCTCAACTGCTAGTTTGTGCCCGCTTGGATTTGTTCCCCATGCCACCTTCGATGCCCAGTTCAGCGTAGTTCAGCGTCGTGACTCGCTGTACGACTAAAATTCCTTAGCCATCAGTTTACGCACAAAAATCCAAATCAAGTTGTTTTAGGAGAAAACAATACGAAAAGTAGAAAGCCGATTTGTAATCCATAGAAAGAATTATTTCTGCCACTGTTGTAGCTCAATTCACATGTTACAAACAACAACGAAACGTCCGCCATCTTTGGGACATTAACTGGAGCCCGCATTTTTAAGCAGCGGTTGGCCACCATACGGAAACGTATCGGGAGTCAGGAGCCAGGAGCCAGGAGCCAGGAGCCAGTCCAGTGAACAAAATATGAAAAATATTACTTTCCGACATTCTCTGAGATAATTTTATTGTTATTGTATGCTAATAAAAATTTTAGAATTCCAAATCTATTGGCAACTCTATTCAGACCGTGATTACAAATGATCCCATTTCTTTTCAAACTCGGAGATAGAAGTCGCTTTTCTTTCGTGTTTTGGAAAGAAATATTTTTGTCTATTTTAGTTGCACGTCAAATAGCAGCGAAGTGAAGCCGGATCTTGGTGCAGACCAGCTCAAAGGGACAAATAAAGCGTGAGACACGTCCAGATTAGCTTGCGACAAGAATTCCATTTTGTTTTCATACTGGAGCCCCCCCTCCCCGGGGGAGTGGCCAAATTGCGTGCAAATGCCCTACCCTGCTAGCACCAGATTTGAATGTCATAAACACTGAATTTTTTACCTAGCACGGTCTTTGGGGGTCTTATAAAGCCTAACTATGGCAGTAATGTTCCCAAGTAGAATTCAAAATACACCACACTTTCACATTGAGTTAGATCTTTTTCTCAAACAACCGCTTCCATATGTTTAACACCCTTCCCACATTCCCTCAAGAGCTACTTCAACTGTGATTCTTAGATTTCAAATTTCTCACTCTACCCAGGTAAGGTCAATTTTCTCATCCTAGACATCCTCGGAAGGGCCTTTTTGCGTACTCTTGGGGCACCAAAACCAGTTTAGCGCCCAGGTTAGTGTGCCGTGCTGAGGTAGGCAGATGTTGAATTATGGACAGACACAACAATAAGTTACAGACATTTGATGTTCCGGTCCGTTCGTGGTCGGAAGACACCCAGTAATAATGCCCGTTGGGTTGCTCAAGGAAAATTAGAGTTTTACGAGAGTCAAACTGCAGGAGGTCTCTAACGAGGAAAAGTGCGGAAACATCTACTTTTTGGAGTGAATGTACTGATGCAATTTTTACTACTATAGACAAGTCTATTTTGTTTCTAAAGTTCCTCTGATACTCCGAGGAGCGCAGGACATACAGGGAACGCAGAGATCAGACCATTGCATTATTGAAATTAGGTAAAGGCATACAATTCAGTTTGTATTTTCAAGTGTAACCGGACGTGTATGTGAAAAAACGGTAACTCTGAAACGGATATATAAGAATGATTCATAACAGTAACAAACAGCGATATGACTGTGGACATAATATATAAAAAAAAGCACAATATTCAGAGGCGGATAAGATTTTCTTCCGGGTGTCTGCTTACGAGAACTTTAAATCAAAGCTAACATCTAATTCACCGATAAACCTTTTGAGTGTCCGCGGCCGCCTACGGGATGAAAAAATTCAGAGTTTGTGTGGGAGTTAAAACGGGCTTTTGTGATGGCGGTCGTAAGTAGAGCTATTCGCCATATACGAGAGTGTCCATTAAGACAACTTCTATACTGTATGAATCCGCAAATGACAGCTTAAATGAGAAGTGAATATTGTGTATTAGTCTGTGTTCAAAAAACTGTTCTTAATTTACACCTTCCTTGAGTAGCTAAAGAAGTCTAGCCGACTTTTTTTGCAATTTATTAGTGCCCCCTTTTGGGTCTCTTGTATTCCTTAGAAGTTTTTCCTCAACACTTTTAAACGGTCATTATGTTTTTGCAGTTAATAATTTACCCAGATACAGATACCATCCTGTATAATTGTAAGACTACGAGGATTAAAATATAAGTAAGTAAGTAAGTAAGTATGCCCAATGGCAAGTCATTAATTGTCGAAAATTGCATGGCACGCTCTAACTATAAAAAGGGCTATTATGGACGATTATTATCATAGTAATTAACGTCAACATCGAATAAACTCAAAATTTCAAGTAACACGACTTTCACAACCTACTTTCAACACACCAGTTATAACAGGATATCGGCGCATAGAAACAATAGATAGTGTATTCCGCATTCCGTGGTCCGGTAGTCCAGCGTAACAGATTCCATCACTTAGGCAGAGTCTAAAGTCAAAGATGGAGGGTGTTCGAGCAGGTGGTTGTTTTCCATAGATATAGATGGATTGTCAGTGATCCTTCTTGTCCTTTGAGAATCATTTTGTTCCCTCTGACTACAACTTATCTCAAAGACTTCGAATGTTCGGTGAAAAGCCGACACTTTTAATTTTGCAATGTTTCAAGATGTTCCATTACCTCGTCACAAAGTAACGCAGAGTAACGCCACAGAGGACCAGACGAAACTGGAGCAGCCAACCTGGACTAAAGCATCTGAGAGACGTGTATGTAACATTTATTCACTATCTGTTATCGTTTTTGGGTCTTGTAGCACCTACAAGTTGGACCGTTCGAAGTTTTGAACTAAATCTTTTGCTCCTTCTGTTTACTCAAGCGTTCCATAAAATTTTGCTATAAAACTTAACGATAAAAAGTCACGACGTTTCGACCTCTCCGAGGCCATTTTCAAGTGCGAGTAAAATATGAAATTAGCATAAATATATTAAAATGGTAAAAACGGTAAAAACAGGAAAAATTGTCAGGAACGCTAAAATGCGATAAAATATGTAAATAAGTAAAAATAAGTAACAAAACATTCTACGGAAACAATTAAAAAGTAATTAAAACCGACCTAAACAAATAATTTTGCGCGGATGGAATCGCATTGTTTGTTTAGAGTTGGTTTCAGTTCTTTGATAAAAAACATTTCAAAAATAAGACAATCAAACTTGCTCTGGCACTTTTTTAAAATTTTAAAAAACTGCGCAATGTCAACTGGGGCTATATCGTGTTCCTCCTTGAGGTGATTTCCAATGGCCGATCCTTTGTGTTCTTCAATCCGTTGGTGAAGATGTCGGCACGTATAGCCGACATACCCTGCATCACACAGGTTACACTGAAAATTATACACAACGCATTGTTGATTCACAAGGGGTGGCTTGTTTTCCCTCACTTTGACTTCATCCTTGATTTTCCGACTCGTGTACACGGGGCTGATGTCTACATTGATCTTACGGCTGAGGTCTCCTAGTTGTCTGCGCACTGAGTTTGCAGACTTCTGATCTTTAAAAGGCAGCACGATTCTGATTGGGTCTTGTTTCTTAAGCTCTTGTTTTTGGGTAATTGCATCTTCGGACACTTTTGACTCAATAAATCGATGGATGGTAGACTGCACAAGTTCTTCTGGGTAGCACAGACGGGAAAAGGTCACTTTGAGGCGTTCACACTCTTGGTGAAATAGTTTCCATGAAGAAGACAGCTTAAAAGCACGATTAAGCATGGTGCTCAGCAGTGACCGTTTATATCTTTCATCCACATGGCTATGATAATGCAACAATAGCCCAGTGTCCGTAGGCTTTCGGTACACCTTTGTGTTCAAATGGCATCCATTTCTGATGATATCCATTCCCAGAAAGGGGAGTCTGCCATTTTCTTCAAGCTCCATTGTGAAGTTGATAGAAGGATGACTGTTGTTTAATGTCATTAAGAACTCAGAGGCTGTTTCTTCATTGGGCATTGTGCTAAGCGTATCATCGACATAGCGTTTGTAGAAGGCAGGCATCTTGTTTCTGGTCTCTAGTTGTTTCTCGATGCTGCACATGAAGGCGTTGGCCATGAGAGGTCCCAGTGGTGAACCCATAGCAACACCATCTGTCTGTTCGAATAGGTCTCCTTCGAACTGAAAGAGCTGATTTTTCGTGGCAACTCTTAACAACTCGATCAGGTTCGTCTTCGTGATGTTGAGATTGTGCTCTTTGTTGAACCAGTCATTTTCGAAGGCTCTTTCCGCGATGTTTTCAATGGTTTCATCTACAGGAACGTTGGTGAAGAGTGAAGATACATCGTACGACACTAAGATGTCGTGGTCATTGATTTCCATCCCATGGAGTTCTTCGGCGAATTGGAAAATGTCACTGACGGTGTGGTCGTTGACGGACAGGGGTTTCAGCTTTTCGTCCAGCCACTTTGCAAGCTTGTAATTGTAAGTTCCCGTAGCGGATAGTATTGGACGCATGGCTAGCTTCTTCTTGTGGGTTTTAGGTAAACCATAAAGATGGGCAAGTCTCGAGCCCTTTTGGATTACTGAATCGGCAACAGTTTTGGGCAAGATCCTTTGTACAACCGAGGATAACTCTTTCTCTTTCTGAAGCAATGGATGGTAGTGCTTCGGAGGCCTTCCTCGTGTTCTTGGTCTCTCAAGTCCTATGGGCGTGAACTTTGTCTCGTCATTAATGGATGACTCCTTCAACAGACGCACATAGTCAGTTTTGTCCATCACAACTACTCCTGAGCCCTTATCGGGCTTGGTAACAATGATGTCATCTCTCTTCTTAAGCTGACCTATTGCCCGCAGCATTGCTTTAGGTGGTGTCGGATCTCTGCGTTCGCTGTAATTAAGGGCAATAGATCGTAACGTTGCCGCTGCTAATTCTTTATCACTGCTGCTGAGCTTTGGTTCTAGTTTCCAATATGCCTTTTCAAAGGTTGCTAAGATTTCTCTTGGTGATGTCCGTTGTGGAAGAGAGAAGTTAAGCCCTCGACACAAAACCAGCTTTTGGAAGAACGAGAGCCTGTACGAGGAGATGTTCGTGATGTGCTCATCGATGTTCGTATCGGCGGCCAGAAGTCTTGAGATCTTTTTCGTATGAACACTCATCAGTTGCTGGTATTGCTCGTTGCGAAGGGTGACCATCGTTTTCAGAATGCAAATAAAACGAAGCGGCGAGCATTTTTCCTCGATTTCCTGGTAAGCATCACTGATTTCCTTCCTCAAGTCCACAACTTGTTTGGTTTTCTGGCGAAGCTCTTCGGCAATAACATTTCGCTCAAAAGCAGTGGAAGATCTATTCCATTTTTCCGATTTGGTCTTTTCGACTCTTGCGAATGTAGGTGTCAGATCGAAGTTTTGACAAAGCTTTAGGAATTCAACTGCTGTCTCACAGTTTACTTGTTTTTTGCTACACTGTTCAAGTCTCCTGAACAAGTGAAGCTGATTATCGCGTTTCAAAATCTTGATGAGTAATTTCGTAGATATCGATTTTGCTATAAAACTTAACGATAAAAAGTCACGACGTTTCGACCTCTCCGAGGCCATTTTCAAGTGCGAGTAAAATATGAAATTAGCATAAATATATTAAAATGGTAAAAACGGTAAAAACAGGAAAAATTGTCAGGAACGCTAAAATGCGATAAAATATGTAAATAAGTAAAAATAAGTAACAAAACATTCTACGGAAACAATTAAAAAGTAATTAAAACCGACCTAAACAAATAATTTTGCGCGGATGGAATCGCATTGTTTGTTTAGAGTTGGTTTCAGTTCTTTGATAAAAAACATTTCAAAAATAAGACAATCAAACTTGCTCTGGCACTTTTTTAAAATTTTAAAAAACTGCGCAATGTCAACTGGGGCTATATCGTGTTCCTCCTTGAGGTGATTTCCAATGGCCGATCCTTTGTGTTCTTCAATCCGTTGGTGAAGATGTCGGCACGTATAGCCGACATACCCTGCATCACACAGGTTACACTGAAAATTATACACAACGCATTGTTGATTCACAAGGGGTGGCTTGTTTTCCCTCACTTTGACTTCATCCTTGATTTTCCGACTCGTGTACACGGGGCTGATGTCTACATTGATCTTACGGCTGAGGTCTCCTAGTTGTCTGCGCACTGAGTTTGCAGACTTCTGATCTTTAAAAGGCAGCACGATTCTGATTGGGTCTTGTTTCTTAAGCTCTTGTTTTTGGGTAATTGCATCTTCGGACACTTTTGACTCAATAAATCGATGGATGGTAGACTGCACAAGTTCTTCTGGGTAGCACAGACGGGAAAAGGTCACTTTGAGGCGTTCACACTCTTGGTGAAATAGTTTCCATGAAGAAGACAGCTTAAAAGCACGATTAAGCATGGTGCTCAGCAGTGACCGTTTATATCTTTCATCCACATGGCTATGATAATGCAACAATAGCCCAGTGTCCGTAGGCTTTCGGTACACCTTTGTGTTCAAATGGCATCAATTTCTGATGATATCCATTCCCAGAAAGGGGAGTCTGCCATTTTCTTCAAGCTCCATTGTGAAGTTGATAGAAGGATGACTGTTGTTTAATGTCATTAAGAACTCAGAGGCTGTTTCTTCATTGGGCATTGTGCTAAGCGTATCATCGACATAGCGTTTGTAGAAGGCAGGCATCTTGTTTCTGGTCTCTAGTTGTTTCTCGATGCTGCACATGAAGGCGTTGGCCATGAGAGGTCCCAGTGGTGAACCCATAGCAACACCATCTGTCTGTTCGAATAGGTCTCCTTCGAACTGAAAGAGCTGATTTTTCGTGGCAACTCTTAACAACTCGATCAGGTTCGTCTTCGTGATGTTGAGATTGTGCTCTTTGTTGAACCAGTCATTTTCGAAGGCTCTTTCCGCGATGTTTTCAATGGTTTCATCTACAGGAACGTTGGTGAAGAGTGAAGATACATCGTACGACACTAAGATGTCGTGGTCATTGATTTCCATCCCATGGAGTTCTTCGGCGAATTGGAAAATGTCACTGACGGTGTGGTCGTTGACGGACAGGGGTTTCAGCTTTTCGTCCAGCCACTTTGCAAGCTTGTAATTGTAAGTTCCCGTAGCGGATAGTATTGGACGCATGGCTAGCTTCTTCTTGTGGGTTTTAGGTAAACCATAAAGATGGGCAAGTCTCGAGCCCTTTTGGATTACTGAATCGGCAACAGTTTTGGGCAAGATCCTTTGTACAACCGAGGATAACTCTTTCTCTTTCTGAAGCAATGGATGGTAGTGCTTCGGAGGCCTTCCTCGTGTTCTTGGTCTCTCAAGTCCTATGGGCGTGAACTTTGTCTCGTCATTAATGGATGACTCCTTCAACAGACGCACATAGTCAGTTTTGTCCATCACAACTACTCCTGAGCCCTTATCGGGCTTGGTAACAATGATGTCATCTCTCTTCTTAAGCTGACCTATTGCCCGCAGCATTGCTTTAGGTGGTGTCGGATCTCTGCGTTCGCTGTAATTAAGGGCAATAGATCGTAACGTTGCCGCTGCTAATTCTTTATCACTGCTGCTGAGCTTTGGTTCTAGTTTCCAATATGCCTTTTCAAAGGTTGCTAAGATTTCTCTTGGTGATGTCCGTTGTGGAAGAGAGAAGTTAAGCCCTCGACACAAAACCAGCTTTTGGAAGAACGAGAGCCTGTACGAGGAGATGTTCGTGATGTGCTCATCGATGTTCGTATCGGCGGCCAGAAGTCTTGAGATCTTTTTCGTATGAACACTCATCAGTTGCTGGTATTGCTCGTTGCGAAGGGTGACCATCGTTTTCAGAATGCAAATAAAACGAAGCGGCGAGCATTTTTCCTCGATTTCCTGGTAAGCATCACTGATTTCCTTCCTCAAGTCCACAACTTGTTTGGTTTTCTGGCGAAGCTCTTCGGCAATAACATTTCGCTCAAAAGCAGTGGAAGATCTATTCCATTTTTCCGATTTGGTCTTTTCGACTCTTGCGAATGTAGGTGTCAGATCGAAGTTTTGACAAAGCTTTAGGAATTCAACTGCTGTCTCACAGTTTACTTGTTTTTTGCTACACTGTTCAAGTCTCCTGAACAAGTGAAGCTGATTATCGCGTTTCAAAATCTTGATGAGTAATTTCGTAGATATCGATTTTGCTATAAAACTTAACGATAAAAAGTCACGACGTTTCGACCTCTCCGAGGCCATTTTCAAGTGCGAGTAAAATATGAAATTAGCATAAATATATTAAAATGGTAAAAACGGTAAAAACAGGAAAAATTGTCAGGAACGCTAAAATGCGATAAAATATGTAAATAAGTAAAAATAAGTAACAAAACATTCTACGGAAACAATTAAAAAGTAATTAAAACCGACCTAAACAAATAATTTTGCGCGGATGGAATCGCATTGTTTGTTTAGAGTTGGTTTCAGTTCTTTGATAAAAAACATTTCAAAAATAAGACAATCAAACTTGCTCTGGCACTTTTTTAAAATTTTAAAAAACTGCGCAATGTCAACTGGGGCTATATCGTGTTCCTCCTTGAGGTGATTTCCAATGGCCGATCCTTTGTGTTCTTCAATCCGTTGGTGAAGATGTCGGCACGTATAGCCGACATACCCTGCATCACACAGGTTACACTGAAAATTATACACAACGCATTGTTGATTCACAAGGGGTGGCTTGTTTTCCCTCACTTTGACTTCATCCTTGATTTTCCGACTCGTGTACACGGGGCTGATGTCTACATTGATCTTACGGCTGAGGTCTCCTAGTTGTCTGCGCACTGAGTTTGCAGACTTCTGATCTTTAAAAGGCAGCACGATTCTGATTGGGTCTTGTTTCTTAAGCTCTTGTTTTTGGGTAATTGCATCTTCGGACACTTTTGACTCAATAAATCGATGGATGGTAGACTGCACAAGTTCTTCTGGGTAGCACAGACGGGAAAAGGTCACTTTGAGGCGTTCACACTCTTGGTGAAATAGTTTCCATGAAGAAGACAGCTTAAAAGCACGATTAAGCATGGTGCTCAGCAGTGACCGTTTATATCTTTCATCCACATGGCTATGATAATGCAACAATAGCCCAGTGTCCTTCATGTGCAGCATCGAGAAACAACTAGAGACCAGAAACAAGATGCCTGCCTTCTACAAACGCTATGTCGATGATACGCTTAGCACAATGCCCAATGAAGAAACAGCCTCTGAGTTCTTAATGACATTAAACAACAGTCATCCTTCTATCAACTTCACAATGGAGCTTGAAGAAAATGGCAGACTCCCCTTTCTGGGAATGGATATCATCAGAAATGGATGCCATTTGAACACAAAGGTGTACCGAAAGCCTACGGACACTGGGCTATTGTTGCATTATCATAGCCATGTGGATGAAAGATATAAACGGTCACTGCTGAGCACCATGCTTAATCGTGCTTTTAAGCTGTCTTCTTCATGGAAACTATTTCACCAAGAGTGTGAACGCCTCAAAGTGACCTTTTCCCGTCTGTGCTACCCAGAAGAACTTGTGCAGTCTACCATCCATCGATTTATTGAGTCAAAAGTGTCCGAAGATGCAATTACCCAAAAACAAGAGCTTAAGAAACAAGACCCAATCAGAATCGTGCTGCCTTTTAAAGATCAGAAGTCTGCAAACTCAGTGCGCAGACAACTAGGAGACCTCAGCCGTAAGATCAATGTAGACATCAGCCCCGTGTACACGAGTCGGAAAATCAAGGATGAAGTCAAAGTGAGGGAAAACAAGCCACCCCTTGTGAATCAACAATGCGTTGTGTATAATTTTCAGTGTAACCTGTGTGATGCAGGGTATGTCGGCTATACGTGCCGACATCTTCACCAACGGATTGAAGAACACAAAGGATCGGCCATTGGAAATCACCTCAAGGAGGAACACGATATAGCCCCAGTTGACATTGCGCAGTTTTTTAAAATTTTAAAAAAGTGCCAGAGCAAGTTTGATTGTCTTATTTTTGAAATGTTTTTTATCAAAGAACTGAAACCAACTCTAAACAAACAATGCGATTCCATCCGCGCAAAATTATTTGTTTAGGTCGGTTTTAATTACTTTTTAATTGTTTCCGTAGAATGTTTTGTTACTTATTTTTACTTATTTACATATTTTATCGCATTTTAGCGTTCCTGACAATTTTTCCTGTTTTTACCGTTTTTACCATTTTAATATATTTATGCTAATTTCATATTTTACTCGCACTTGAAAATGGCCTCGGAGAGGTCGAAACGTCGTGACTTTTTATCGTTAAGTTTTATAGCAAAATCGATATCTACGAAATTACTCATCAAGGTTCCATAAAATATCCATTAAAACGTCCATAAATAACACAGAAAACATGCCACAGGTGACACTTTCTAACAATTCCGCTATTAGTATCGATAATGAGGTATCTGATTTGTGACTTCTCGCCAACTTTGTGCTATTTTTGTTCAAAAAAACGAATGTTACGTTTCTTCCAATTTTGGTCAAATGACAAATAAGCGTTAAGCCAAATGCACATAATACGTGATTATTGATAAAGTATGAGATTGCCCAAATATTTTAGGATTGATTTGATAACCTTAAAGATGTCTTTTAAAGAATATGTGAGAATTAAGTACACAGGTTGTTGCTCATGGGAGATGTTAGCGACTAAAATACCTTAAATTTAGGGTTTGGTCAAAACAGTGAGAAGATGACCTTACTTTAGGCTAAATAACAGGAAGAGATCGAATTAGAGAGTAAAAATAAATTACTGACGATTAAGTCTGATAAACATAGAAGATGGTAAAGTTGATTAGATTTGAAGTTGTCTTTTCTACTTGTTGAACAGCCAAACCAAAGTTAGCTAATTAATTATGCAAAAATGAGTAGATTTTGTGATTTTTAGGGGGGGGTCCCTGTAAATCCCAGGGAGTTCAATATTGCGACCTTATTTTTTGTCGAGGTTAATATCTTACCAAACCCATCAATTGTGCCAAGTTTGAGCGAAATCCGTGATTTGAGCATTATCACCCCTTGCCTGGTTCTCTCATGGACACACTCTTAAGATATTAACGATGAAAGGAAACCCTTATATCTCAGTGAGCACATTAATTATATAGTGTATTTGTAGCTAATTTTTATTTTTCCGATGTTTTTGGCCGTACGTTAAGGTAATTTAAAACAAAGAAAAAAAAATGAACTGAAATAAAAAAAACTATCTGCGACATATTATGTCAAGGAACAGTACATTTGCCTTATTGTGTCTTTAACAGCCTGTCTTACTCGTTTGATTTTCCAGCAATAAATCAATGGGTTTAATGATGAGTTTAGAAAAACAAAAGCAAATGAAAAATTCTTAGCAAGATAAAATGATGAAGAAACGTCAACGCTTTTCAGGTCGGTTAAGGCCTGTATTATGCCAAATGGCAGATAACAAATAAACAATGTGACCTGCACCCACAGTGCACTGTACACTGCTTTTCTGTGTCGAGCTATGTTCAGTGGAATTGCTTGCCTCGGTTGTTCTTGAGCCACAGTGACTTGACTTTGGTAATGACGGAGCGTGAAGAAGATTTTCATGTAAGAGAAACATATGATGGATAAACAAAAAGACAAATCTGTGTAAAAAAGCAATGGAAATAACAGAGGACTCCAAATGTAGCTTGTTGTGCCGACAATGGACAAAACGGACGAAACGATTACAGTTATACAGACACTTCTCAAAGTTACAACTTGTCTGTATCTGAGGCCCAACCACAAGGCGAGAAGTCTGTCCACGCTTACTGCAGTCAATACTAACAAAGACAACGAACACAAAATATGACTGGCGATAAAGAGCGCAACGTAAACATTATGGCAAATATCCCATCTTTCACTCTTCACCGACATCAAGTAAGCAACATTCAGGGGCTCAACAATGATTCCCACCAAGAGATCAGTTATCGCTAGGCTGCGTAGCAGGAGTTTGGAGAGCGGATGAAGTGAAGATTCTTTATGTAGAGCAACTAGGATCAGAGTGTTCCCCAGAAATGCTGTAATGGACAGAAAAGTATTTAGCACTAAAAGGACGATTAGCTCGTCGTGAACTTCAGCAGTGACATTTGCTGAACAGTACAAATCTCTGACTGTCGTATTCTCAACAGTTGGCACTGCCATCTTTGTCAATGTTGAGTGTTACGTACGCGTGCAAGTGATTATAAGCTTTATGTTTATATTGTCGCTTCTTATAAGGGGATCATCGTGCTACAGTCACTTATCTTCGTATCACATATTAGCATGTCAAGGCCTTTATACTCTATTGGTTTTATTTTACGTTTGACATGGGTCATAATTACCCTTCCGGTATACTCACCTCGGTGATTTATGAATCAGGTTAGTAATACATGCTTCGATGAAATGATATCGAACTTGAAGATCAGGGGATATTGGCTGCCAACAAATTACCCTCAAAGCTAATGACCTCCGTCAGTGATTAATGATTACAGCTTTCTTCTTTCAATATAATAAAATTGAATTTGACGGTGAGGGAAAAAAAAGTAACGAAACGAGTTGAAGAAAGTTGTGTATTGTACATGAATTGTATTTTGTCGTTGATATTGTTTAGTTTAGAGTAATGAATCAAATAAACATTAAACGAATCTGTAAAAGCAAAAGGATTTTTTATGCTAATCAGGAAGGAAATAATTATTTACTCGGTTTTAGCGGTTTTTTCTTTCCATAGAAAGTTTTCATATGACTTTCAATCCTCGTACCGTTGTTAAAAGTATCTTTTTTCCTTCCTTGTTGATAATTTTTTTATTCCGTTTCTGTAGTATAGATTGATTTTAGGATTTGTGTCCTAATTGAGACAATAAAACTACAGTGTTGAAGTGTTGTTGCATATTGGGGTAAATGTAATTTTGTGTCGGAGTGATCCTCAATTAATGGTTCCAGATTGTAAATACTATGCAGAGATGGCGGGGAAACAAAAAATAACCAGTATTAAGTACAAAACCAAAAATCCAAAGTTTGTGCGGAAAATTCAGATGTTAGACGTGGACAAACGAAATCTTGATTGTTAAAGATTGGTGAGGAAAATTTACCAACTACCTTTATCTTTGAAGTTTACAGAGTGACTATATGTGTGTATGTATATTTGGCATAAAGGAGCATTTATTGAAACTTTACACAGTACAGCTTGTATTGAAACTTTAACGCAGGCTGATCTTGTTTCAGTCTCCAAGTGGTTTAATTGAGACCAATGCCATGTGTCTCAATGTTAAATCTTGATTGTTAAAGATTGGTGAGGAAAATTTACCTATTACCTTTATCTTTGAAGTTTACAGAGTGACTATATGTGTGTATGTATATTTGGCATAAAGGAGCATTTATTGAAACTTTACACAGTACAGCTTGTATTGAAACTTTAACGCAGGCTGATCTTGTTTCAGTCTCCAAGTGGTTTAATTGAGACCAACGCTATGTGTCTCAATGTTAATAAATGTCGCACCATGTGGTTGGGAGAGGGTGCATGTTACGGTGGCCAAAAAGTGTAACGACAATTTCAGTTTGCTCACGGCAATTTCAATTTGCTCAAGGCAATTTCAATTTACCCACGGCAATTTCAATTTGCTCACGGCAATTTCAATTTACTCACGGCAATTTCAATTTTACTTACGGCCATTTCAATTTACTCACGGCAATTTCAATTTTACTTACGGCGATCTCAATTTACTCACGCCAATTTCGCAATTTTACTCAAGACACTTTCAATTTTTTCACGGCAACGCTCACGGCATTTTTCGCTTCGCTCACCACCTGTCAGCTACAGCCGCTGACAGTGGCCTTGCACCAAACTGAGAAAGTCAAAACGCAAAATCAATTTAAGTCGATCTTCAAAGAGAAAAGTGAAAATCACAAATCAAAAGTCGATTTACGAACTAGCCTGTACTAGGGGGTATTTACATGAGACTGGAACGAACTCAGACCGGTATGAGTTCGTATCGGTCTCCATACATTTCTTTTCATGCGTTTACATGGGACCGACCTAAAAATGAACTTAGACCGGTCGGACTTCATCTCGGTCGCTGACCGGACACGAGTTACTTTCGTGCCGGTCTGAGACCGTACCGTTCTCATATAAAACAAAAAACAAATCTCAGACCGGGTCGATAAATAGCATGTTCCTTTGTATGGCTCCAGCATTTTTGCTTTTTCTTAGCAAAAATAGGAAAACTACTACCAATAACATCAGTAAACAAGACTTAGAAGTAGCTTCAATGCTTGGATTGATGTGAGGGATTGAACCATTTTGAGATGCTGCCCAGTAAATATTAACAGGCCACAAGATGAGTCTTAGGGCGCTTTCCATTTGTCAGAACTGATCGGCCAGGACATTCCATTCGTAATGAGATTTTACTTTTAATCAAAGCTATCCAGCCAGATCAGTCAAATGCTAAATAGTATGCAAGAAGGAAATCGTTTTTATCAAAAACTCTTGGAAAAGGCCTATTTCATTTTCAAAATGACCGGTGCGGCCATGGTTCGGCCGGCCAGTTCTGACTTTTGGAAAGCGCCCTTAGATAAAGCTTATAATTTTCTGACACCAGTAAACTCTTCGGTCTTCTATTCACTGTCTACTGGCATAAGTGTTCGTGAATCGAATTGCGTTGCCGTGAAAAAATTGAAATTGCCGTGAGTAAATTGAAATTGCCGTGAACAAATTGAAATTACCGTGAACAAGTTGAAATTGCCGCGAGTAAGTTGAAATTGCCGTGAGCGAATTGAAATTGCCGTGAACAAATTGAAATTGCCGTGAGTGTTTTTAAATTGCCGTGACACTTTTGGGCCACCGTAGCATGTAGTCTTTTGCTTTATCTCGATGGCAAAAGTATTGAAATCTGTCATTCAATGAAGCTTCTGGGTGTCACTACTGATAGTGACCTCAATTTTGACGAAAATGTGTCTGAGCTTATTCGCAACGTCAGTAAGTAACTGCAAGTGTCAAAGCGCCATAAACACCTCATTTCTACCTGTGCTCAGAAACGTTTGTATGATGCCTTTCTTCTCTCTTGCCTCAACTAATGCCCAATTATTTGGCATTATCTCGGGAAGAGAAACAGTGACAAACTTCAGTGGATCAACGAGAGCTCTTTGGGTTTTATTTTTAATGTCTGTCATAGTTCCTATGACAAACTTCCAGATAACATCAATCGGCCTAGCCAGCACAATCGTCAGTAGAATACATGATATGTTAACTCTTGTATATGTCTTTTCATGGTCTGTCCCCTAGTTGTATTAACGAGCTACTGATAGAAAGAAATTCTTCTTACAATTTGCGTGGTAAACACTCTCTTAGTATTCCCAGACTTCAATCGACCAAATATAGTTTGCACTCGATTCGCTACTCTGCCAGCAAATATTGGAATATGCTCCAAGAGGTACTTAGAACCTATGAGTCATTACATGTTTTTAAATAAAAAATTAAGAGCATAAGCTTTGGTAATAAATGCTGCTCCTCTTGTAATTAATTTTAATTATCACTAGTTACTGTAGTCACAATGTATATAATATTTTTCTTGTCTACTTTATCTTAAATTTGTGCATAATAATTATATAGTATTACTTTATTCTAATTACCTCTTTCATTTAATTTCTATTTGGAGTGTTTTACTTTTCCTTCGGAGATATAGCACAAGTTTACGCTATCGTTTGAAATTCGAAGTGAAATAAAGTTTGATTGATTGATTGATTGACACAAACTGACAGTAGCGTTTACACCAGCTTTACGCAAAACTGAACGATGTTGCATAGAGGTTTTGTTTTATTATGCCAGCTTTATATGTAAAGTTGTGTAAATTCAACTTTACGCTGTCATTAACCTCACGTAAACTTGGTTTTTCATGTTGTGAGAATTTTATGTACCTTTCCAAATGATGCATAAGGGGACAGGACAAAAGGTTAATGGCTTAACCTCTCTACTCAATGATGCGATCATCATCAGGGCTGAGAATAGGTTTTAATCACAGCTAGCATGATCTCAAGACCTTGGTTGGAGGTTCGGTCAACTCATGGCCTCCTGCCCAGCGGACCAGCACTCTTCCATTTGAGCTTAACGGGCGGCAGCACTCTTCCTACCGTAGATGTTGCTCCGAAATTAGCAGGATCCAAACATTTTCACAACTGGATGCAAGTAGAGGTTATTGGCACATATTTTTGCTCCTGGAAAGTTCCCAGCTGACAACATTCATCACTCTGAGTTGCCGTTTCTGTTTCCTCCAATTGTAATTCAGAATTACCTCTGTTTAGGAAAACTTCTCAAAAAGAATGGCCAATCCTCTAAAGAGTCAGGAAGGTGTGGCAGCCAAGTAAGTACGTGGGAGAACTGTAGCAGACATTGGTGAAAGTTGTCAGGGAGTGCAGAGTCTGAACTGAAGATGAACGCTACCTTGGGAATAATATCGGTGAGGAGTGAGTGAGCTCTGACCTAGATAAAGTTAATCCATCCAGGAACTTGACAAATCACTATTCTTGAAATTTACTTGTAGTTGTCGCGAAAATTCCCACTCTTTCTTTCTTCTCGTTATTTTATTTCTTTTTTTCTAATAAGTGTTAAATATTGCTTTGTCTTGTCTCGCCCCGCTATTTGCAGGGCATTGAACAATGTAAAACTTTATCTTTTGTTAATCAACAAATTGTTCTTCTTATTATTATTATCTAGTCACCGTTGGTAGTTATTAGATTAAGTGTAATGTGGATGATCATGTTTAATACGTTTATATGCAAGAACAAGACAGTGTTAAAAAGTATTATTACATTTCATTTGTCATACCATACTAGAAACCCAAAAGAGATACAGAATCACTGAAAAACCTAAAAGGATACATATAACAGTTGAGCAAAAGAGTGACTCCCAGTTTACCTACTCCGAGCTAAAGCTCCCAAAATAACCTGTGCAAAGGAAACAGTCGCTGGCCATTCTTTTATTATGGAGTAAGGTAATCGAAGAGATATCCAAAACTGATTTGAACTCACTACCATGGACAGTGAGTCGTACAGCGAGTCTCAAACAATGTAGAGATACTTCTAGTGATGTTTTGGAGCAACTGTTAAGAAAACAGTCACTGGTCATTTGATCAATATGAAGTATGTTGATGGAGATGTCCATACTGATTTGAACTGCCGTGGACAGTGGAACAAGGTAATGATATTTATATCAATGTTTTGGAGCAACTTTTAAGACTAAGATTGTTAACATTGGTATGGTGAACTGCAGAACCACGATGGAGAAAGATTGCATGTGGGCAGTTGGGTGGCTGTAGCGTGTCACGGAGGATTTTATATTGGAAACATCACTGCCCTCAATGAGTGAAGTTAACATTGCTATTGATTTCATGAGAACAACAAAAAAGTGGAAATACAAATGGCCCAAAAGAAAAGATACTGCATGATGTGGTCCGTAGAGAATATATGTTTAAAGCCATGCCATGGTATCAGCTCAGTGTTAGGGAGCACTTTAACAAGTTGTTAGCAGAGTACAAGCGAAATAGGAACCAGGAATGAAAAGGCAAGGAAAGTGACATTAAACCCTGATCCTCCACCAACTGAAAATGAACAGATCCACGAAAACATGCCTGCAGAGATAAATAGACATTAACTCAAGTCACCACATGTTACATGTTATCCAAAGTAAAGAACTGCTTGAATTGATTGCTAATTTTGCATGGATTATTTTTGTTTGTATAATTATTGTAAAGCCTTTAAATACATAAGGAATAGCTTCTATTTTTTAAAAAACTCTCAAAAACAGTAAATAAAAATTTTAAAAAATTATATGCTAGACACCCGGAATTCACAGGTTTGGAGAACTGGGATCCTGATTCCCATTACCTTTATTTTAATATAGTGGAAAGAGATTTCAAATAGTGTCTGGTGATGTCCAGTTTAAAGTAATGGCAGCTATCAAAAACTCAACGAAGAGAATTGGACTAGCCCTTCAAAGGATTTTAGAGCTAGGATCCAGATCACAACCTTGATTCCCACTGCCTTCATTTTAATATAGTGGGAAGAGATTTCAAATAGTGTCTGGTGCTGTCCAGCTAAAGTTAAGGCACATGTCAAAAACTCCTCCACAAGAATTGGACTAATAATAATTTAATAATTTATTCATTTATAGTGCGCTTTTTAACATGCTAGGTGATCAAAAGCGCATTACAACAATAAATTTTAATATAGTGGGAAGAGATTTCAAGTAGTGCCTCATGCTGTCCAGTTAAAGACAAGGCAGCAGAGAACCTCACCCACAAGAATTGGACTAGCCCTTCACAGGATTTTAAAGCTCAGGGATCCAGATCACAACCTTGATTCCCATTACCTTTATTTTAATATAGCAGGAAGAGATTTCAAATAGTGTCTGGTGCTGTCCAGTTAAAGACAAGGCAGCAGAGAACCTCACCCACAAGAATTGGACTAGCCCTTCACAGGATTTTAAAGCTCAGGGATCCAGATCACAACCTTGATTCCCATTACCTTTATTTTAATATAGCAGGAAGAGATTTCAAATAGTGTCTGGTGCTGTCCAGTTAGAGACAAGGCAGCAGAGAACCTCACCCACAAGAATTGGACTAGCCCTTCACAGGATTTTAAAGCTCAGGGATCCAGATCACAACCTTGATTCCCATTACCTTTATTTTAATATAGCAGGAAGAGATTTCAAATAGTGTCTGGTGCCGTCCAGTTAAAGACAAGGCAGTAGAGAAACTCATCCACAAGATGGGACTAGCCATTCACAGGTTTTGAGAGCTGGGATCCAGATCAAAACCTTGATTCCCATTACTTTGATTTTAATATAGTGGGAAGAGATTTCAGGTAGTGTCTGGTGCTGTCCAGTAAAAGTTGAGGCAGCTGTCAAAAACTCATCCACAAGAATTGGACTAGTCCGAGCTCTATTTGGACTTTTCCATCCCAAAGAGGAGCTTTGGGGAAGGAGACTGCATGACCTAGACCAGGACATTATTCACTCAAGCAATAACAGGTATGTCTACTAGAGTGCTATCAATGAGAACTAGTTTCATTTGTGTCGCAATGTTGCCTTGGCTCCACCTTGGAAAATCGTCAGAGGAAGACACTCAAGAAATAAGACTAACCCTTCCTTTGTGATCATATTGATTCTCTGGCGATCTAAGAAGCAAGTGTACCTTCTTATCATTTGATTAGAATCAATGAGTGATGATAACCTCTTTCTGCATTACACTAAATGCGAGATTTTATTTGGGTGTGCAAACAGTCAACAAGCAATATTCTCTGTCACATTCACTTTCAGATTTTTTCAATGATTGCTAAGCTTACAAAAGAACCAGAACCCAAGGAAGTTTAAAGAAGGAGAGGTGGAAAAGCACCAACAGCTGTCTCAAAAAGTGACATTAATCATGCAGCAACAATAAAATGTAACAGTGTGTTCAGCAAAAGTAGTAAGAAGTGCCAATCATAAGGTTTTTAATTCCACGCTTTACCACTGAAAGTAGACAAACATTTTGTTTTCAAAGATGTAAATGTATAGCAGTTGACACAGTCTTTGGTATGGACTGTAAGTGCTTTCTTTGAAAGTAGACAAACATTTTGTTTTCAAATATGTAAATGTATAGCAGTTGACACAGTCGTTATTATTGACTGTAACTGCTTTCTTTGACCTTTCTCTAGAGTTACAATTGTGCAAAACAACTTCTCTAAGGTTACTTCCTTCCTTTGTCACCGTGATGGTGCTTTTTTTAGGTCATAGAGGTGGCCGAGAAAGAGACAGCAAAAGGTGAACAAGTACCCAGGTTATTTTATCATAATGAAATATATTGATGGAGATTTCCAAACTGCTTTGAACAGCCATGGACAGTGGTAAAGCGAGTCATGTTAAAGTGCCCTAGCCATTTTATAATATTGGGATTTGTCGAGGGAGGAGATCTAGCAACTGATTTAAACCAACATGAATGGTACAGCAAAAATCAAACAAGGTAAACCGTAATGATACTTCTATACTTCTATCAATGTTTTGGAGCAACTGTTAAGAAAACAGTCACTAACCTGACAATGAGGCAAAACAGGAAAGAATATGATTCTACCTCTCTTTTTTTACAATAAGTGGGCCAATCGATAGACTGAAGATAGTCTGAAGTTATTGAAGTCTTCAACCAAAGAACAATCATGTAAAATAATTAAATAGGCATTTTCTTGAATGAAAGTCATTTATAGGCATGTTTAGTTTCCCGGTACTAAAAACTCCGGGTGTTCGTGACTGCAGTCATCAAAGTCGAAGTTGTTATTAGATCCCGCCGATCTTTTGTTTTGAGTTCTTGTTTTCTCTGATAATAAAAAAAATTATTGAACGGACTTAAATTTTATTTCCTGGTTTTAGTGTTAATGATAATCAGATGACGTCTTTATTTTGGTTTCTTTCATGATCATAAGTATTGTTATTCTTTTCTTAGTTATCGCCTTCTCCCAAATTAACTTATGCCAAACCAGTAGCATGCAAGAAAGCCAGTAAAAACAAAGTCGTAGTGTCGACAGCTCGCGACCTGCAAACTTCAAACATAATTTTCACCGTTGGTGCAAACAGATAACCATGTGGTGCAAAAGTTTGAGAGTAGAAAAATATATAAGCTTTCGAATGAAGTGATTTTTTTGGCCCCCCTTTTTGTCTGTTTTGCCCTTTTTGCTTTTAAACTTGGCGCGCAGGCAAAGTTATGCTTACCCAATTGGTTTATATACTAGACCGGACATAAAAAGCTGACCAGATGTTAAATTTTGTGCTCATGCGCATTGCGTTTTGCTGCGGTGTTGGTATTAACAGGCCATCATTACAACGTCTTTCATCTTGATGTCACATTTCCCTCACCGCTGGAGGGACCTTTTGTAATATCAGCTTCTTATCCTTTGTACGCATCAGCATTTTAGTGGCCGTGTTTGGCTGGCCTATGACCAGGCCTTTCGTGAGCATGCAGCAGCCACACAGCTCACGGACTGATCTCATAATTTATGTACTCTCAATTGCTTAATTTTCATGCAGCAGGAGCCTCCGTTCGTTCGCCTTCATCTAATGATTCTCCTGATTGGGAACCAACCAGTTCTTCACGAAGTATTGTGATCTGCAAGTCTTGGAACAGGGGGCATTGCACTTTGCCTCTCTCCATCTGCCACTACGAGCACCGCTGCTCCTCCTGTTTGGGTTCGAATTGTGCAGTGGTTTTTCCAACTTCGTGGCCTAAACATCCGTGAAAGGACAGAAAAAGGCATGCTTCGTCCCCTTCAGCTGTGAGTTCTTCCTCCTCGGGACGCAAGTGTCGCCGCACTTAGAGTGTCTTCGCTACAACTGACCAGGGTTATTTAGGGACATTGCCCCTCCAGTCCACCCTCTCTTGTTGTTATCTTGTGGTTTGGCTATGTTACTTTTAGGTTAGCCTGAGATCATGCCCTCTCCCTATTAACCCTTTATGTCTCTCACGGGAAGAGAGCATGACACATTGTTTGTCGGATCACATGTAAAAAAGCCAGAATCTGGACTTTTTTCTGATTGGATAGGAAACAATACGAATGATTTGCGCCGTTTCGATTGGCCAAAATGCCGCCATCCGTTACTTGTTGTTGATATCAGTCTGCATTTTTGCTTGAGTAATGCGGCAGTGAATACACATGCAAGTTCGTTATGAAATTTCTGCTGGCTCAGTTTTCTTGAATTTGAAGAATGCCTAAATAGAAATTTCATTCATTGAAATATTTTCCATCTCATCGTATACTAAAAATTCACCGATCCTTTGAATGCAATTTGATACCGGCTACAAGTTACAGAAGCGACAAACAGGTTCACTTTTCAAATAATCAATTCATGAACGGAATCTTGACCTGGCTTGACTGTAATTCTTCCTTCAGAAACCTGCGAATTATTCTGAGCGATCTTCACTTTCACACCACCTTTCAGTTCGTGAAATATGGTGCTTCAGCCCAATTTTTTTTTTCACTGCTTTCGGTACAGAGCGAAGTCGACGAGCTTTAACCAGTAAATTCTTTATTATCTGTAGCTATTAAATAAAGGTACGGCAGCTTCAGCTAGCAGTATTTCATCACAAAAACAACACATTTAAAATTTCTTTCTTAGGAAGCACCATCTGAACATGGACAAACTTAAAAATTTTCTTTTTCCTAAAATTGATTTCAAGAGACATTATTCGCATCAACATTTGATTCCCTTATGGTAAACGCTTATTGGCTAATAACATGACAGGTCAAGCAGAGGTTACATTATGTAAATTAGGGGGCGGTTGACGGCTTGTTAAATAAATGTATCAGGCGTTATTTTTTTTCCCTCTTGAGAAGCAAAAAAAAAAACAGAAAAAAAAATAATGCCTGATCTCAGGTTACTTTTAGGTAGACTAATCATATGTGGGGTGGTCTTACGGTTTAGCAGGGCCTTAGTTATTTTACAGCATTGCTGCAGAAGTCAATCATTTTGCTCATGTTGCTTTTGCGTGCAGTAGTTCTAGTTGTCTTTTGCCCCCAACCCTGCCTCCTCTCTGGATGCTTTTGTTGGTAAGTACCTGCACCTTTTTCCATTGAGTTTTTCAGTGTGACGGTGCCTGGTGGGTGCCACTCACAGGATCGTCATGGTTACCTTCTAGGCTCACTTGCGGCCCCCTTCTGTCTCCCCAGGCACCTTCCCCATACCCATCTATTGTTAATGGGTTTAAATGTGTATTATTTCATTGCATTATTGTAATTCAGGCCCAACATAAGAATTTGAAAACTATTATTGTTATTCTTTTTTCATCACCCCTCTGAGAAAAAATATAATTCCCCTTCAGAGGCTAATTTGTGGTTCTTAATAGACCAATGATTTATTGTACCCTGCTGGTGGTCACTACATCCTTCACAAGAAATTGATACCCAGTGATAGAGCCAAAGCCATCAACAATTTCAAAGTTAAAAAGGGAAGACTGAAGCACTAAGAGGACAAAAAAGCAATATTTCAACCTTCATTCATCCCAACTCACAAAGAGACTTTCAAGAGCTCATAATTCAATATTAAGGATTTGAACTGGCCACAAGATTACACTGCAGAAAAACAAGCCAAGGAAGACTTCAGTCTGTGAATACTGTACTGGTCAAACAAGAGAAAAGGAACAAAATAAATAAAGGAGTAAGCCATGCAAACCAGTTGTATTCTACTATTGTACCTGAAATACAAGGATCCAGAATTACAGCCGATGTTTTACAGATGGAAGAATGTTTTCCTGGGACATCAGCCACTTCAAACTTTTCAATGCTGTCATCAACTCCATAGATGACCAACAATTGTGAAAGGAGGATTGATGTCAAAAGCCAATAATTTTAGTCTTACAAGCTTGCTTTATTCCCAGTATACGTTATATATGTTATAAGGACAGTTTAAAGAGTACTGATGAGATGCAAACAGAGAGTAACCATCCACGTTCATGTACATGTACATTCAGGCAAGACTATGACCACAGATCCAAAAATTCAGATAGTGGCCGAAGACCAAGACACTTGCCAGCCATATAGCTACTACTAGTTTTGCTTAGAATTCTCTAAAAAATGAAACAAACTTTCACAGAAAGAGTGGTGGGAGTGAACACTCCTCTTGACCTCCCCTAGAACAGACTGTGGCTGCAAAGCATCCACAAGAGGTAAGTTTTTTTCTTTTCAGCATAAGGTTTTTTCTCTTCCTGTTTACAATAGATCAAGCTACCTTTTTTGACCATGTAAACAAGAACCTGTTTCATTAATAACTTTGATCTATAATTGTCAGTTTGCAAGCAAATGTTTTTACTATGGGCAGTGTTGACTGTAATAATAATTATTGCTTTACACTGTGTTTATAGTATAACCATAATTTTGACCCCTGTGTGATGCACAAGAACTGTAATCACCAGGTTTTGCAGAAAAATAAGGATCTTTTCATTTCATTTGTGTTTTCAGAAGATGTAGGAAATGGCCCTTGCCAATTACCCTGAGTTATTTTCCCTTCCTGCTCTGTATAATAATGCAGTAGTATTACTGGACACTGTGAATATGTACTAATTAAATAGCTTCAAGTGCATACGTAAAGTGGCATATATATTTATTTATTTATTTCCATGCTTGATGATTGATAATCTTTCTCAGTCCCAAGTAATAACCTTATGTACAGGTGCAAGACAATGTATTAATTGCAATTATTATTATTATAACAAATCACTATTATATAGTGCTAGTTCACATTCAGTCACCTAGTGATATTGAAACATAACCTTTTATTGATAACAAAACTAACTACTAAAACCTATTTACAATTAATTTCACTGAAGAAGAAAAAATTTCAGTCAAAGCACTATTTACAAGTCATTTCACAAGCTCCTGTTCATTTCGATTAAAAAAAAAATTCATTTCAATTAAAAAAACTCATGTCAATGAAAAAATCATTATCATTACCATTACTATTATTACTCACATTAAAAACATTTCATCTCAATAAAAAAACTGTCTACCTCTAAAAATTCAAAAATTTGCCTTCAACTGTGTAAGAAAAAGTCTGCAGAATGCTACCAGAACCGAGTGAAAAGCGGACACGGGTTTTGAGTTCAGAAGAAGACAGCCAATTCGGCGTGCTAGCCGAGGACGCCATGTTGTTAATTGAAGACATTCAAACGAAGTTAGAAAAGCTGAAGGTGCTGGACAAAATTAACAAGCAACTGAGTAAAATTGAATACGATATAAAGTATATTAAAGCCAATGTCGCGAAATTGGAAGAAGGCCTTAACTATGTTAACAGTGATGTAGCAAAAATAAAACAAGATTTGGAGAAGAAAGTGGAGAAAGAGAAGCTTGAGGAACTGGAAAACAAGGTGGAGGAATTACGCAACAGATCAAGGCAAAACAACCTCGTATTCTATAATGTACTGGAAAAAGCACAAGGACAAGATTGTGCAGAATTCATTCAAGACTTTATAGCCACCAACATGGGCCTAGAGACCTTATGTGGACATGTTGAAATAGAATTTGCTCACCGTACACCAACAAGGCGAGCGCAAAACTCCGACAAGAAAAAGCCAAGACCCATTCATGTAGCGTTCCTACGATACACTGATAAAGCTAAGATCCTCTCTAATGCTGCTGCTAGACTAAAGGATAATCCCTTCCAAGGAAACTTAATTAGTATTGGTGCTGATTACGAAAAGAAAACACAAGAACAACAAAAGGAGCTTGTTCCTTATAAAAAAACATCTACAGAAGAAGATAGGGCAGGAAAGAAGGTTTTCATTGCTTATGACACCACCCTGAAGTACCTGGACGAGAATGGTGAGGAGAATATAGCACAGAACGAAGAATTCAAGAGGATGAAAAGCAAAATGAAAAAAAAAATAAGAGGTAAAAGGAGCCTTTGACTGAAAGTTTATTCCCGCACAAGGTTTATCGAACTCCGCACAGCAGAACTCTAACATTCTGGCTAGGGAGTAATTTTTGCATAATTATATTTGGTTAACTAAAATTCCAGTACTTTAAATTGGTGTTTAACTCTGCACACCTAGCTGACAACAACATTCACCCAGGAATTAGATTTTACATAATAATTATTGATGTTTGTGATCTTGTTTTTCTTTTGTTGTTTTTCTTTTTTTCCCTCCTTAATTATTGTTCCGTGTATAAAGGCAGCATACTTTGTCAGTTCATGTTACCTTTGTGCGTGTGTGTGTTTTTTTATTTATTTATTTATTTTTTACATAGGTTTTGCATCTATGTCTTGCTTCTTAGCTACAAAAATACTAAACTAACCTGCCAAAATTTTTCAAACAGCTTCATATCAATTGCCTTAAATATCACATTAATTTGGAAACCTTTAATTGAGAAGAAGTTTGTTGGCTAGCTATATCTATATTCAACTAGTAAGTTATACTCAACATTAGACTCACAGTAGCAAGACTGTAATACAATATACTGTAATTTATTATAAAGTATTGTAATTTTATTTTATCATCATTATTATTATTATTTTATTTTTTTGTTTTTGCTTGTGTAAGTGTTGAAAGAGACTGAAACAATAATAACAAAAAAAAAATCAAGATCACTCTTAGAATTTGTGCCAAGGCCAATTATAAAATCAGCCAAGGTTATAATGGCTATGATGCAGTATTTTGTTTGGTGGGAAGAAATAAGAAAAGTTCCGATTGTTGTTAGTAAAAAGAGATTGGTGAAAAACAATAACTATAATCTGCTCGCCATGATGCAATCATATATATGATGCGGTCATCAGATCAAAAGAATTTAAGGATCAATATTGTCAAGAGAAATTTGATAAGTGGCTCAGAGAAATGGAGGGGCTCGCAGAGATCAGCAAGACCCAGCCCCACGCTGCCTACATCGCTTTCACTAAAGGATTTAAATCCAAATTCACTTATTACTTGCGCACCATTGAATCATTTGAAGTGTATGTGGACCCCATAGAAGAAGTGATTCACACTTCCTTCTTCCTTCATTATTCAGACGAGCGGAGCCTCTTCCTGAAGAACTTAAGGAACTTGTCAGTCTATCACTTGCGCAGGGCAGGATTGGGATTCCGGATCTTAAGCGCGAAAGCTTGGAGCAGTTCAATGCCTCGCTTGATATAACAGCACCACATGTCGATTCTATTGTGTCTCAAAGCTCCATCACTCCAGCACGAGAGCTGATGGAGAGAAGGAAGTGTGAAATCAATGTTAAAAGGAGAGCCGCTGCAAAGTCCCGGATTGAGAGGATTGACGAATCGTTATCTCCTGATCTACTCCAAGCGGTGCAGCAGACAAGGGATAAGGGAGCCAGCTCTTGGCTGAACGCTATTCCAATCGAAGAACACGGACTGGCTTTGAACAAGCAGGAGTTTAGGGGCTCCCTTTACCTTCACTTCCCTCTGCCTAGTCTCCCTAGTTACTGTGCTTGTGGAGAAATGTTTACTGTCAACCATGCCTTGTCATGTAAGAGAAGGGAGGTTTTGTAGCTCAGGGACATGATACAATCCGAGATCTTCTGACATCACACATTAGTAAAGTGTGCAGAAATGTGGAGAAAGAGCCACTCTTACAACCACTCAACAATGAAGTATTCAACCTTCAGTCCACTGTTACAAGTCGAGAAGCAAGGCTGGATATGAAGGCAAGAGGCTTTTGGACACCAGGAGTAACGGCATTCTTTGACGTACATGTAACGCATGTTAACTCCCGGTCCAACCAGGACAAGTACACAGCTATGATCTTCAAAGAGCAAGAAAACGAGAAGAAGAGGAAATACAACCAGAGAGTGATGGATGTAGAGATAGGAACTTTTACACCACTGGTGCTTGGTACAAACGGGGGCATGGGACTCGACTATCTGAACTTTTTAAGAACTCTCGCAAATAAGCTTTCGACTAAGAACGATGAACACTACACCAGCGTTATTTCCTGGCTTCGAATACAGCTACATTTGCAATATTAAGAACTGTACACAGATGCATCAGAGGTTCTAGATATCCATTCAAATAACGTGAGGTCTCAGAAGACTTCACTCTTGCTGTAGCTGGTCTACAACTAGATTCATAATTTTAGGCCTAGATTTTTTATAGTTTTTCTTTTTTTTTTTAGTAATACTTGATCTTTAAATTTATTATTGTAATTTTTTTATTATTATTATGAATTTTTTCTTTTTGTTTTCTTTTTTGGAATGAATTTTTTCAATCGAAATTAAGTGCCTCTTTTTAATCGAAAGGAATTATGTAAATGGTGTTTTGACTTGAATAGTTTTTTTTTTTAAGTGAAATTGATTGTAAATAAGATTCTTTGGTTAGCTATTTCTAATAAAATAATCCGATAAATATGGACTAGGAACTATTTCATTTAGACATTTAAAAACGAAAATACAATTGTGGGCTTTAATAAATTTTCATTCATTCTTATCATATATATGAGTGATTAAGTTTTAGCAATGGCAGCTGCTAACATGAGTAATGATTCTCTTAATAGTAACTTGGACTATGAGGTGGATTAATGAGGCAAAAGTAGCAATGTCTAGTCACCATCAATGAAGATGTTGATTCCCTAGCTGAACAATCTGAAGAGGACAGTGAAATCAAGTGATTCATTTGATGAAAACGTCACCAGTATAGAGACCTCCGTTCAAACCCTTTAAACAGAAACATTCACTAATAAATATTTCCATCACTGAATGAAGCACTGGGATAAAAAATGTACCTCCACCGAATTTATCACCTATTCATTACTTCCTCATGTTCCTGACTTCAGGAATGCTAGCAACCCCTTCTTACCCTTTCCTGAAGGAAAAAATTTCACCAAAAAAAATCCTTACTAGACATTGACTACAGGAATACCAGTCTGTATTGTTAACCACAAAAGAAGCTCCCTGAAGCTGTTTCCATGTACAATAAGCACATGGGAGGAGTGGATCTGTTGGAACAGTAGGTTGATTATTTGGCAGGAGAAAGATCTTTCCATAACTTTGAAAAAAAAACATTCATTTCAGTTATTGAAAGGATGGCTTACTATTCTTAATGTTCTCTATGACAACAATATTGTTCTGCCACTGAAAAGGTAAACAACAATTATAAGATGATCAGTTGCCTGCAGAAGTTCCACAGGAGTGGGATACTTCTGAGGAAAGAGGAAAAGGACTGTTTCATGTGCTCAGAGGGAATAGTTCCTGGAGGTCAAAAGAATGCCTGTACCCAGTGCAGAGGCTGTGGAGTTGGAGTGCAGTCAAAATGCTTTAATTTACTTGAGCACTACACCAAGAAAAAGCTCAAAGTTAATGGGTCAATGAAGTTTCTTCTGGCCTCAGTTCCGCAAAGTTACAAGACACATATAGTCAGTGACTGATACCACTGCAGTGACAAGTATTAACTGATATTTGTTTGTTTTCATTAAAGGAAAGAGAAGTTGAAGAATACATTTCATTTTAACTGTTCTCAATGTTATTTTTTTATTATTACATGTATGTGTTTTCAATCTTGTTCTTGTGATACACCATTCTTCACTTGAGCCATTTTGGAAACTGATACTTTTTACAACAACTAACTAATCATACATGCACATAAATAATTATTATTGGACTCTTGATCCTTTATAAAGTTTTGCTGTAGGCTGTCAATTACGTCCAGTGTTACCACATAGAAAGGCTTGTATTGATAGCCTTTTATTCAGAATTACTTGATCAACTCATGAGAGAATTTACAGTCTCAAGTTGAGATATCATTATCATTATTATCATCATCATCATCATCATCATTATTATTATTATTATTATTATTATTATTATTATTTCAGTAATTTAATATAGCACAGTCACATTTTCACGAAAAGAACCCAAAAAATAGTGCCAAAAAAGAATATACATTATCATTCCAAGTAAAGGCACTAAATGAAGTTAAGATACATGTATAACATTCTGAATTTGCCTTTTTGAGGAACTGCCTAAACTGGTTACCATGGACACAGTTTTGATACCATTGTATATAAACTTGAAATTGAAAGATCTCTCTTTTAAGATTAAAATGTTGCTTCTTTTGTTTCATTTCTTTGGTTGTTTTTAGGAAAGAACCTTTATCTGGTCAAAATACCCATTGGCGGGATACCCCCTCTAAAAAAGATGGCACACGTAGGGTAATTAATTAATCAGTCAGTTAACTGGCAGGTCTCAAACTTTGTCTCACTCTTAAAGTTAGATTACCAAAACAAGTAAACTTTTACTTATTTTACTGTCCTCTAGGAAGCGTTATAGAAACTTGTGTTACAGTAAGTGTCCTTTAGCATTGAGTGAGAACTGAAATTTTTTGGACGTCTCTATCAGCTCTAACCCCCCCCCCCCCCCCCCCCCCCACTTACACGGTAACACGGTCATTTTGATCAACTAAGTGTTTAAAAAAAGTCTCGCAATAACGTTTACTTACCAACACGTGGATCCAGATTGTGTTAATCGATCCGGTACATCATCCTAGTAAAGGAAATGCGTTGAATGGTAAAACAACTAAATGGATCCAGACGTTGGCCAATAGCTTTAAGGACCTCTATGCGTGAACACTGCATTCTTGCAGTCCAAAAGTAATCATGTAGGTTCAAATATTAAACAGGACCATGCCGAAGAAAAAGCCGCCATCTTGGTTCCCTCAGGATCCCACACTTCCCTCAGCCACAATTTTGCAGCAGGGGAGACGCCGGGGAGAATGGACCCAGAGGAAGTCTCTTCTTGTAAAAGACGCTCTTTAAGCGTAAGCTCGGGCTAACTGCAATCGAGTGGATTTGTAGATTTAATAATACTGAATGAACGCTTAAAGTCAGGCATCACCCTGTAAAACCAACGTTGTGGTATCCAACTCGCCGCCCGCCTAACATACCTAACTTAACGTTTTATGAAGCGAGGAAGAATGTTCCTTTCTCTTTCAAACCCTGTGTGCAGTCCCCCAAAACTGAGTCAACTCCAGGAAAATTCGCCTACATTTGACTTTTTCAGCAAATTGGAATAAACGCGTCAAAGTTTGAAAAATCGCGAATTTATTCTAACCCTTGAATGTACAAGGGGTGGGGGGAGGGTGGATGCCACCCCCCTGTTTTTCTGAGTTTTTTTCCTAGAGGATAAAACATCGGCACCTGACGTTTTCAGTAGCTGTTCGTTCATCCCTCCCGCACTTTTTGAGACAAGTTCAGTGATGGTCAGTTAGTATGGTTACGAGATATGACGTCATAAGTCGCAGGTGGTCAAGCCATTTTTGGGTGAAAATAGATGTTCTTCAACTTCTTTAAACAATAAATTGTGGCTAAAATCATGCATATTGCTTATTTATGAGTTATTTTTCATGTAAAGCACAAAAAAATACTATTTCTCGCGGTTTTAACCTGATTTCTATATAGGCCACCTCGAAAAATTCCATAATAGATCCTCTCTATCTGTCGTTTGGGTAGAGCCAGGTTCACATTTGTTCTTGAACGAGCTGCGCGTACAATGGCCAATTTTTAAAAATCACATAATAATCTTTAATGCGTAATTATTCCGGATTTTTTTGCTACAACGGCACAATTTCAAAAAATACAGAGTACGTATAGGAGGGTTACGCAAGAGAAGTTAGTTTTATCTGTTATGGAAGAGTCCTTCCAATTCACTTCTCTCGTTGTCAAACTCCTGAACGAATTATTGTGGCTGAACACGGTTTGGTAGGTTGTGAGTTGTTACTATTCATTGGGGCGTTATTCAAGATTTTACTGACCCAGGTCTACTAAAGATCCAGCGGACCATCACTGGTTTGTCGTTGTGGTTTTGCCTTCACAAGTGTTATTCAAGACTTGTTGCAGGTAGAAGCTCGAATTTAACACAGACAAAATATATTTATAAGACATTACGTTTTTTCGATTAAACGTAAGATTTTTTTATCGTTGCCATGTTAACATGGATGGTTTAGCTGACGGATGCTTAGCTGACGTTGAACGTTAGCACAATCGCGTTTGCACACAAATACACTGAGTATGCAAATTTCAGATAAACCGTTATTTATTAAAGTCATAGATAACAGCCCTACCCCTCACCCTGAAGAAAAAGTATCGGGCTCGTTGTAACCAGGACCCAAGTATACGAAGGGCCGATTAGTGCTAAACCAGAGCAAGAAACAACGTAAAATAGCCTTTTATGATTTCTTGACCAGAGTTAAATATAAGGATATGTTCTCACTATACCGGATAGCCTTCCGTGGCACCCGCCGAAAACCTATCCAGTATAGTGTGAACACCTATCCAATATCCGACTCTGTCTCCACTTTAGAGATCGGCGCGGCGCAGCCTCGCTCCGTCACGGAAATCACGCCGCCATAACCGTTTTTGTGTGTGAACAGAAGTCCTATCCAGTATAGTTTTCGTGCCAGCGCAAACGCTATAGGTACAGTGTGAACATAGCCTATAAATACCACACTTTGCTCTTATGCAGTTATCATGTTTGGTCGGTTGCATAGTGAGTAGCAAAGTGATAAGATAAAGACAGACGGAGACGAACATACATGAAAGAAACAACAGCTGTGCTACTTGTATCGTGATATCTAGGTATGGGTAGCCTGCATGCAGTTAACTGTAAGAAAGTTAGTTTTGTGAACTGGCCGAGTATCATCCCGTACTAGTAAGAAATTTAGAGCTACGATGACGGAAAATCTGATAGCGAACGTCAGAATTAAGTTAATAATTTCTCATATTACTAGGAAATAAGCAGATAAAACTCCTTCAAACTAATTCCTATGGCTGAAAGTGGCATTTAACTTCTAATTTTTCAGTGTGTGGAAAACTTGAACTGAATGCACAGTTATAACCACTAGTAAATAGGGAAACCTTGGTAACGTGATACAAGGCCTGTGAAATGCCAAAATAGACATTGACTTGAATTTTAGCTGGTTGAAGTCTAGCCCCCCGTGATGAAGTCCCCTTCCTTCCCTTTCGCGAATGCGCACGTGTTAAGGATGTCATTAGTAATCTATTCCCAGTGGACGCTCGCTTAATAAAGGCCTGCCGCTTACGTAAGGCACATTTCCAACAATTTGAGACTCATCTGAGCCAGAAAAAAAAAAAACTGCTATGGAAAATTCCAATAACGTATCCCTTCGATTGACGTCATTTTCATCATGTTTCTGCAGAAGGTCTTTTTCACGGCGGCCATCTTGTTATGCGCAGTGAGCGATGCACAGTGGCAAAACCAGAGGATCATCTTAAGTTGATTAAGTAACGAAAATGTGAAATCTATTAGAAGCAAAGCTATATGCAAAGATATTAGTTGTATTACATATAATAATCGAACAAACTGAAGGCACATTAATTTATTCAGTTGTTGTAGTTGTAGTTTTTCTTTGCTTACCGTTGCCATAGCAACGCATAGTTAAGGTCATATGGCGTGTTATAAACAAGATGTACGTGGTATACATGTTGGATGACTGAGGGAAATGATTCTATGTCTTGATAAACTACGACAACTAATTTAATGAATTGAATTCATTAATTTTTTATGAATTTTAATAAATTGTGGTTTCTATGGAAACCGACCTACTACCGGCTTGGCACTATATCTGAAAATGCTTGTATTGGTGACTACTATCAGTGTGCCAAATTTCATGCTGGTATCTAAAAGTGCACAATTCACTTAAAATTTCCTAGCTATGCCGCCGGACTACTAAACCAATATTTTTGGTAGACTAGGGTGAGAAAATAAATAGTCAACAACAAACAAAACAATAACAATTTACTTAACCACATTATCGTCTAAGAGCAAAAGTACTCGTTCAAATTACGTACGTGCATTAAATCTGCAATTACAATCATATTAGAGGATGTTAGCATCGACAACGAGTAAGAGTTCTAGAACGAGATCAGCAATTTTGCGTACTGCGCATCTGTTCTGCGCATCTCCACGTTTTCAAGTCGTCCTGTCAAGTTGCACTACGACAAGTTCTCAGCAAACTCGAGGTGGGTAGAAAGACTGAGCTACGACTGGGAAGAGCTGGTTTTCAAAGGTAAATTCCGATCGTTTATGTAATGCAGTTTCTTTTCGTTTCTAGCCTCTCTTTATCATCTTGAACATTCCTTATATTATGTTTTATGTAAAATACTGCTTTTGAAGTCGAGGAAAAGCAACCGAACGTGATATTTCCTACACAGAGTAAATTTGCATTTACCCGGGAAAGTTTCATGTCTCTCCACAGACCTCACAGGCTCACGAAATAACCCCGAAAATTGCCATTATTTGGTCGAAAATATCCCAACAGTCGAAGATATCAATAAAAACCACTTACTTCTTTATCCAGTGTGGTTGTTGTGTTGAATTTGATGGGTTTTAGCGTGTGTTTTAAGACCGCGACTAACCATCCTTCGAGTTACCTCGAAAAATCGATTGAACGTTTTTTAGAGTCATTTTTTGTTTTCGAAATTGTTGTGGAAGCGCTACCTCGACTCAAATTTGGCGCCAAGTTATGCGGAATCCCATAATTTTATTTTCTATAAACTCGAACTCGGTGTCATCGCTAACATAGAAAGATGAGAAAACGACTTGGAGTACGAGTTCGGCTTGAAGTCGTTCTCGTACTCGTACTCGTTGTTGATGCTAACATCCTCTAATATCTAATTGCTGCGAAGCGACCGTAGGGAGCGAGCAGAAACATAATCAGGATTTAAGGGAAATATATAAAAGGCTCAACACTTTTTACCAGAATGCACTGCATTTAACCACATTTTTTACCAGAATGTATTGCATTTAACCAGAGTGCACTGCGAAAGGTTTTACCAGAATGCATTGCGACAGGGACAACTAAAATGAAAACATCATTCGCGACGTTTTCACAAATTTGCCAACAAAAAGTTCGTTACAACATACGTTACGACTACAAACGCGCGTGCAGAATTTGAATCAAAAAACTATTGCGTGCCGACGGGAGGTGTAAAGCTGCCAAGAAGGAATTTTTCTGAGGAGTGCCGTACATGTAGTGCGGTATGAAACTAAGTAGTAATAAAATGCCACGTCGAGTCTCAAGTTGACACCAGACAAACTAGATTATATATGTATATACATATATAAAAAATGAAATACCGTTGTACACATGAATATATAAAAATATAAAAATTACAGCTGAATTGATCTTAGCTTAGACTTAAAAATATCAACATTATCGGCCAGCTTAACATATTTTAGAAGCTTATTCCATAGTTGAGCGCAGTTGTAAGTAAAAGAGGTCCTCATAAATTCAAGACTAAATTTGAGAACGCAAAGATTTTTACACCATTTCCTCTTAAACTGTGAGAGGTTTCTCTTATGCTAAAAAAGTCTCTAATGTATTTCGGCCCTACGTTCTTAATGCATTTAAATAATAGGATCACAGATTGCTGCTTTTTCTACACTCTAAAGTGTCCAACTTACATATATTTAAGAGTTCTTGGTAAGATAATGATTTCCCGTGCCCCGTCAGTGTCCTTAATATATAATGATTGGCGTCTTCAATTTTATTGGCCTAGACTTTCCCCACCCCTAACAGGAGGGGACTACAGTATTCTAGATGTGGTAAAATGAAAGACTTGTATAGTGCTAGCATAACGTCCATAAGTACAAAACGCCGAATTCTCCTAAGTGCGCCGGTCTTCGCATATGCCTTTTTTAACTGACTAGAAATATGCTCTATACAATTTAACATGCTATCAAGTTCCACGCCCAAGATTCTAATAGAGGGAAGTTTGGTAACGCCAGAACCATTCAAAGTTAAGTCAAAATAGTAAAGTCACGACTAGTTATTTAGTATTTTATTTCACAAAATTGTCTTAATTTTATTAATATAAAGACTAGCTATTGCTCCTTCTTCATTTCTAATATCGGAGACTCCTCGTAGACACATCCGCGGTATCTTATTTTATCGGGAAGGATGTACAGCACTAGAATGTCTACAACAGTTGCTGTTAACGTCAACAAACCAACTCCAGATGCAAGACGAAATAATAATAAAGACAATGAGAAATGACCTGTGGAAATGAAGAAAAGACAGTTAACAAAAAAAATGTTGTATTTATGCCGGTTTCGTACCCCTCGGAGTTGACCCGTGACTTAATCTTAATAAGGAAACAAACCTACCAGTGAATGGAAGCTACCATTTTGAGTCAGTGCTTAACTCTAATTAGTATTGTACGCGCTTAACACTAATCGTGATCTACATCGGGGGTCGAACTCCAACGAGGCGAACAGGAGGGGCGGGAAGGGGGGGGGGGGGGGGGGGCGAGACCGGCTTTTTCGAAATGTTGTACAGTATACTGAACGATCGTGTGAAGGAAAATGTTACTCGTAAAAAGGAGTTGCGATATTTTCTACTGTTTAACAAGGGCTCAAATTTTGTGAAATTTGCTATACATATGATTTCTGAAAGGTCTAAAAGGTGCCTGCTTATACAATAAATTCAGTTAAGGATAAACTACCCGCTTGCGTACTAAAGGCTGGTTTTCACTAGCGACGGAGTTGGAGTCGTAAGTGGAGTCGTAGGAGCGCTTATGACCTACTAAAAATCAAATTTGGAGTCTTAAGCGCAGTCGTAAGCGCGACGGAATCGGAATCAGAACGTTTTCATTTCTTCCGACTCCGCTTAGGACTCTGTCGTTTACATTCCGCTTATGATCTAGTGAAAACCAGAATGTCGGAAGCGGAATGATAAACCAATCACGATGCTTGTTCTCACGCTTTGTGATTGGTTTAGTTATTCCGCTTCTGCTTCCGACTCCGACAATCTGGTTGGAGTCGTAAGCGAAATCGGAACGCTGTTTTCACTGGATCATAAGCTCTACGCTTCTGATCACAACTCCGACTTCGACTCCGTCGCTAGTGCAAACCAGCCTTAAGTACAAAACATAAGATATGTTCCATAGCGTGAGTGGCATGTTCTCAGTCGACTAGACTTCGAGTAGTGAAGACAGCAGACTGACAAGCGCACAATTCTAGTAACAAGCCTTCCAGGTGGACACTGGAAGGCTTGGTAACTAGGAACAATCCTGGACAAAAGTCCCTGGGACAGCGATACAGTTTTCATAATTTTTATGAAAATGTTGGTTTCCCTCATAAAACAGTCCATCCTTTTCGAAATTTTCTTGTAGCTCTCCCTCCTCTAACCTATACAATGTTAGTTAACCCCGGAAAAAAGTCTGGATACACTCGTCCAACGTTGTTTGTAGGGTGGGGAGAGGGGTTAAACATGTCTGAATTGAAAAAAGCCCTACAAATGCAAAAGTGTCCCAAGACTTTTGCGCATGATTGGAGCCACGAGACAGAAACCAAGAGACTCAAGCCGGCAAAAGATGCATGTTATCAATAGCCCGCGACAAACAACAGTGACGCCCGCCTCCTGCGTGTAACAGCGCTTCCTCAAATTGCGTCAAGAGATAATATATTTTTTTTTACTACGCTCCTGCTTCCGCAATTATTCGTAGTCTACCCTTCCTCGTGACTCAACAAAGAAACCCACCATACATCAGTGGAAAAAAAGATATATGAATCATTCCTCACACACCTAATCGACCGGTTTGATGGAATTCTATTTTGATGCCATAGCGTTTTCGAAACAGCCGATTCTCTTGACGTCCCATTTGACTGGAGTCTGTAAAATCGTTTTCACTAAGCACCGGAATGACCTCGTTAACTCTGTAGTCTGCATACGGAATCCGCCTCACATGGTAAGAATATGTTATATCTCTACAAAATAAAATCCAGACAGATCATGTTTTAAGTTTTTGAAAAAAATGACACAAGATAAAAGATGACCCATGAATTACTCATTTGCAAAGAAAAGCTAGGTTGTTGTGCTAACCTCTTTGCCCATGTAAGGTGATTCGGATTCCGAAATCCAGGAATATTGGCTTGTGGAATCCGGAATCCTATGTTTTGGGATCCGTAACTGGATCAAGGAATCCGGAATCCCACTAACGACTGGAATCCGGAGGCCAAGTTCCACTGACAAGGGATCCAGATTTTAGCAGTTGGAATCCGGAATTCACAGCATGATATTCAGAATTCAAATGCACCCCTAAACTCAGAAACTACAGTCAACGAAATGAATACCACTGGTTTCCCCGCGAAATAACGTCTGATAAACGAGCGCAGCATTTTTATACTGATGACGCGTCACTACCTAGATCTGCGTTGTGCTTCTGATTGGTCGTACCGCGTGGGAAATTTGCTTCAACCAATCATGGCCCAGTTGCTCGAAGGCCGATTAGCACTTAACCCATGGTTAATTTTAACCCGGGTTCCTTGTTCTATTGTTCAAAACCATTTTCGCGGATAATCTTCTCTGTTTATTTTGAACGCATCCAATCATCAACTTGTTAACAAAAAGACTTAAACTGAATTTACTTTTTAAGCTTTCATATCTGAATTCAAATTTTGATCTGGGTTATCTTAACCCAGCTTTGAACAACCCGGCCCAGAAGCCCTACCCAGATCTGAGTAATGACACGTCATCAGTGAGCAGTTTCTGCGCTCGTTTCTCAGGAAAACAGTGGTGGTGTCGCAAAATGTCAGCTGTTTTCTCGGGCTACGAAATGAAACAAGAGAGTGACCTGCAGAACACTTGAAAACCCATACCCGGTTCCAAGAAAACTGGAGTCGGAGTTTTGATAATTAATAGCCACGCGCAGAACAATCCCATGGCGGCGAAAAGGTTTTCCCTTGGCATTAAGAGCATCAGATGGCTCATCTAAACTTTCTACTCCTGCGGCATGAAGAATTTCCTGCACTGTAAATTTGTCTGCTGTGCCTCTAGGACCATTGTCCTCTTTTGAAAGGCTGTGGAAGCAGAGGGAATACAAAGATGAGTGTTACACGGGTAATCTTTTAGAGGACGAGTAGCTTGCAAACTAAACTGAACGCAGGGTTGTCGGAACAGCAACAAGAAGATTTATTCCAAAAATGAACGTAGTTTCCACGAAGTAAAACTCCACAACAGTACTTAACTCGATAAACTCACACGGCCTCTGCCAACTTCAATAAAATCACACGGCCTCTGCCAACTTGATAAACACTGCTTCAGTCACACTTGACTACACACGGCTGATCGTCAAACTCTCTTCGCTTGTGGTAAACTAGTTAAAACTTCACTCAGACTCGCTTACTTATATACGTTTACAATAATATTCTAGAAGTTTCTAAATAGTCTAATTATAGAAAGATTACAAAAAGATTACAAAATATACCGTTTTAGAAACGCTGACACAAGATCCTAAAATAAACAAACTATGAACTCTCGCGAAGCTTCTAGAAAGTCACGCTAGTCACGCAACAGAGTTTTTCGTAACATAACCCCCTTTCAGTAGAAATTTCTTAAATTTCTCCTAAACACGAAAAATTGCTAAATGAGGGCGGTTCAATGTCAATAAACTTATTCCTCAGCTCGACTCAAGTAATCCGCTCCAACGTTCTCTGAGCCTTTGATGGCTTCAACTCTGAATGTATAACTTTGCAAAAACATAGCCCAACGCATAAGACGTCCGTTCGTAAACTTAGCACTGTTCATATACTTTAAGGGTTCATGATCCGTCTGCAGAACAAAGGGAACTCCGTACAAGTAGAGATGAAATCTCTTGATACCCCAGACTACTGCTAGGCACTCTTTCTCAATTGTGGAATAGTTCCTCTCAGCGCTTGACAATTTCTTGCTTGCGTAGCAAACGGGGAACAGCTTCTCATCATGCTTCTGCATTAACACTGCACCAATTCCAGTATTTGATGCATCTGTTTGCAAGTAGTAAGTTTTCTTTGGGTCCGGAAGACGGAGAATTGGCTCATTCGTCAAATGAGACTTGATAGTCTGGTAGGCCTTCTCTTGTGCTTGTCCCCACTCGACCCTAGATGGTTGACCTTTGCGTGTCAGATCCGATAGAGGGGCTGCAATAGCTGCAAAGTTCGGGATAAAGTCTCTGTAATATCCGGCCAAACCAACAAACGAACGAACTTGCTTCTTAGTACCTGGCCGTGGTGCATTCTTAATCTTCTCGACATTCTCCTCGTGTAGACCAAGCACTCCTTGTTCTAAGCGATGACCCAAGAAATCAACGCAGTTCGCTCCAAAAATACACTTAGTTGGTCTAATACTCATCCCAGCTCTCAATAAACGTGCAAACAACTCTCGGAGGGCTTTAATATGCTCTTCCCAGGTGCGTGTATGAACCAATATATCATCCCAGTAAAAATCGACGTTGTCTAAATCCGCAATTAATTTCTTCATAACTCTCTTCAGGGTTGCTGCGGAGTTAATCATTCCGAACGGCATCTTTAAAAACTCGTAGGAACCATCGGGTGTTACAAACGCAGTCTTCGGAATATCCTCCTCAGGTATGGTGATTTGCCAATAGCCTTTACTAAGGTCAATCTTTGTGAAAAACTTATCATCACTCAGCTTCTGAAACAGGTGTTCCGCGGTCGGCATTGGTTCAGGGTCAATAACAGTCAGCTTATTTAGCTTGCGATAGTCAACACAAACTCGATTGGTGTTGTCTTTCTTCTTCACTACAACAACCGGCGACGCATAAGGTGAATCAGACTCCCTGATAACTCTCATTTTAATCATGTCGGCGATATCTTTTTTCAACGACTCCCTCATGCTGTAAGGAACTGGATATGGTCTTGACCGAACAGGCTCATCTGAGGTAAGTTTGATGTGATGCTGGGCGAGGTCCGTAGTACCTGGTGCCTCGGTAAATAGACTTGAAAACTGATTGGCTAGGTCCATAAACTCAGAACGCTGTTCGTCAGTAAGATTTGACCCGGTTGCAACGTCTGCAACAGATTCCTTAGCAACATAGCGACCGATCTCTAGGAAAACAAGATTATCATCATCCCCCACATCCTTTACTTCACATTCTTTAACTTCACAATACATATCTTCCTCAAAATGATCTTCTGCTTTTACCACCGCTACTGCTCCTTCTGTTGTAGCTTCATCTCTTTCAAAATACTTCTTGAGGAGATTCGCGTGGTAAACTTTCTCCTTCCCTTTCACTTTAACTCTGTAGTCGTTAAGGGCTACTACTGAACTCACTTCAAAAGGACCCTTCCACTGCATCAGCAACTTATTGTGATCAGTTGGTAGCAGTACAAGAACTTTCTCACCTGGCTGAAATTTTCTGGCTCTGGTCTTACGATCATAATAGTGCTTTCCTTTATCTTGAGCCTTCTGTAATTGACTGTGAGCTAATTTAAGGGTGTCCTCCAACTTCTCTCGTAGCTCAAAAACGTACTGGTAGCTGTTCTTAACCTCCGGTTCCTCAACTTCTTTCGTCCAAAGCTCCTTAAGAATAGTCATTGGACCTCTAACAGCTCTTCCATACAACAGCTCAAATGGTGAAAAACCAGTAGACTCTTGGGGAACCTCACGATAAGCAAACAACAAAGGGTTGATAAGTCGATGCCACTGTCTTGGTTGTTCACTACACAATCTCTTTAACATAAGCTTCATTGTTCCGTTAAACTTCTCAGTTAAACCATTACACATAGGGTGGTAGGGCGTGGTTGTGATCTGCTTGATACTCAGCAATCGTGTTACTTCCTTCATGCAATCAGAGACGAACTGTGTACCAAGGTCACTTAAAATCTCTTCAGGAACTCCCAACCGACTGAAGATATTTACTAACGCCTCTGCAACAGTTTCAGTGTCAATAGTCTTCAAAGGAACTGCTTCAGGATAGCGAGTCGCAAAATCAACAAGTGTCAGGATGTACCTATGCCCTTCTTCGCTTGGTGGACTGATAGGTCCTACAAGGTCAATGGCTACTCTCTTAAACGGTTTATCGATCAAAGGCATCTTCTGCAATGGCACCTTCGGAACCGATCCCTTGTTTACGGTCTTCTGACAGACATCACACGATTTGCAGAAGCGGGTTACATCACCTTGAATACCTGGCCAGTAAAATGCACTCTGAATCTTGTCAGTCGTCTTCTTAATACCTAAATGACCTCCCATTATAGATCCATGAGCCACTTCCATTATTCGGGGTCTTAACTGCTTAGGGACCATCACTTGCTTCACAGGCTTCCCACCATTCACAAAAGGGTGTTTGTAGACGCGGTACAATGTCCCACTCTTTAACTCAAAAGAAATCTCAACTTGACCCTTCACTAGTACATCACCTCGGTCCCAATACTTCCGCAAACTCTCATCTTCACTCTGCATCTGTTGAAGTTTCTGTTTATCTACAATAGGGCTCTCTCGGTAACTTGGTACTTTTAAAGGGGTAACTACACCGTCTTTCTTAGCTTCACTTCTCGTGGTTACAGCACATGCTTCTTGCCAAGTTGGGTCTGGTTCATCAGCGGGTCTAGCACCAGGAACGTTACCTATTATCAGGTCGTAAATGGCATCTGGGAGACACTGCGCTTCCACTTGCCCCTTGAGATATGGTGTATCAACAGTAATTCTTGCGATGGGTACCTTCCTCGCTGTATTGTCAATGAGCAGCATAACGTTAAAATCACCAGTAAACTGGTCCTCAGACACAAGATTCTTCTTAACCACTATACCACTACAGCCGGTGTCTCTCAAGACATCCACAGTTTTCTCTCCCACTCTTCCTTTTACAACAGGCATTTTCAATCGATCGCCAGATAGAGGTTCGAGGCAGGCATTGCTTACTATTGGAATCTTCTTACCACTGGCTAACAACAGTTTATCATCCTTTATACAGGCTCTCACTTCTTCTTCCGTAGGTTTAACCTCGGGTGGCTTAACCAAACAACCGGCACTCACTTGCCCACGCTGCAAAGGGAGACCATTTCTATTTTGTCCTCCTGACCTCTGTTTACCTGAGCGGCAGTTTCTAGCTTCATGTCCTTGCTTGCCACACATGAAACATTTCTTGATCAGAGATGGGCAGTTCACAGCCCTGTGACCACGAGCGTTACACTTGAAACACACTACTATCGTTGAATCACTCTGCTGATTCCTCGTTTCTTCTTTCTGAGGTAGTACCACAGGTTTCCTACTCGCGGGACTGAACAAATGTTTTCCGTGTGCTTCTAAGTACTGATCGGCAATCTTCGCTATCTGGACAAGCGTTTCCGGGGCTCTTTCACGAAGGTGTATAGCCAACTCTTTTGGACAAGAGTCAATAAACTGTTCTTTCACAATTAGATCTTTCAGGCCTTCAAAAGAACGATCAGTGTTCGACAGCTCTAACCAACGCAACAAGTATCTATCTAGTCTTACTATAAACTGTTCAGGACTTTCGTCGACTTCCGGCTTTGATGCTCTAAATTTACGACGATAGCCGTCCTCTGTAAGGTCATATCTCTTCATCAAAGCTAACTTCACTCGGTCATAATCTTGGGCTGCTTCCTCGGATAACCGCGAATAAACTTCTAGGGCACGTCCAGACAAAAGAGCACTAAGTTTCGAAGCCCATCCTGTTTTCTCCCATTTAGCTGTAGTTGCGAACCTCTCGAATCTTTGTAGGTAAGCATCCAAGTCATCCTTGCCATCCACAAATGAGGGGAGCTTGGGTGCCTTGGCCCTATCCTCTCTTAATTCGGCGCGTTCGGCGACGTTACGGCCTTGTGCTAGACGAGCGAGCTCCAATTCATGCTCTCTCTTAGCGGCTTCAATAGCTTCTTTCTACCTCAACAAGTCTGCTTCCATCTCTAATTTTCTCAGTTCGCGTTCTTGCCGCCTATTTTCTCTCTCTTCATCTTCCCTTCTACGCCTTTGCTCTTTCTCTTCTTCTTCCTTCCGTCTGTCTTCCTCAAGTATTCGACGTCTCTCTTCCTTTTCTTCTTCTAACTGTCTACGTTTTTCTTCTCTCTCTTCTTCTTCCCTTTTTCTCTCTTCTTCTAACTTTTGTTGCTCCCGCACAAACTCGAACAGTTTATCTCCTTCCAATCCGAACTTTTCTCCAATCTGTAAAAACTTTTCCATTTCCATAGCAGTAGTTCACAGCAAACACTCAATATCTTCTTCTTCGTAACAGTTCTTGTTACTTTCGCTCTAACTCCTTCTCCTTGAACTGTCCTTTCCTGGCTACTGTAGTCAGCAAACAGTTGAATTCCTCTCCCGGACAGGCCCCCAATGTTACACGGGTAATCTTTTAGAGGACGAGTAGCTTGCAAACTAAACTGAACGCAGGGTTGTCGGAACAGCAACAAGAAGATTTATTCCAAAAATGAACGTAGTTTCCACGAAGTAAAACTCCACAACAGTACTTAACTCGATAAACTCACACGGCCTCTGCCAACTTGATAAACACTGCTTCAGTCACACTTGACTACACACGGCTGATCGTCAAACTCTCTTCGCTTGTGGTAAACTAGTTAAAACTTCACTCAGACTCGCTTACTTATATACGTTTACAATAATATTCTAGAAGTTTCTAAATAGTCTAATTATAGAAAGATTACAAAAAGATTACAAAATATACCGTTTTAGAAACGCTGACACAAGATCCTAAAATAAACAAACTATGAACTCTCGCGAAGCTTCTAGAAAGTCACGCTAGTCACGCAACAGAGTTTTTCGTAACAATGAGTTACACTATTTATTGAGTGCATCTGTGCACCTGTTCGGGTTTCCCTGTTTCATAAAGGGACCATGCACAACCTATAGCAGTGAAGGGACGATCTTTGTTGACAGTTTTGAATGTAAATCATTAAAAGGTACTATGATATATTTCCTCGAATAAGCGCCCAAGTTCTAATATGCGTCCTCCCACCAAATCAACGCCCAACACCAAGGTCAAAATATCAAACAAGCACCCCTCCCGAATAAGCGCGTTTCTCCTCCTTCCTGACTTTGTTAATAGGGGGCTATGACAACAAAAACGGAAACGGCTACGAAAACGTCACTTAAAAAGTGAATTCACGCTGCCTGAAACACAAATGTTGGCAAATTGTTTTGGAGTCGAGTTCTGAAGGACTGTATCAAAGCTCAGGAAAAGAAAAAGGAAGTCGTTGTCGTGTGTTCCCGTCCTCGACAAAACGTGAAGTTAGGTACTTTCACGGAGTTGTAGTCGTGCAACGACGGCTAAGAAATGTACAAAAAAGCGTGATGCACGTGCAAAGTTGTTGTTTTGCCAATCCAAACCTATTGCTTTTTGCCGTTCTCGTTGCTGTCGCCGTTGTCGTTGCTTAAGCTCCCTATTACTAGTAGGGATACAAGGTTGCTACATCCACTATACCTAAACCTTTTTAAGTTTCAACTACTACATTCATACCGATACACCTGGGTGCAAGGTGTGTATTGAGACTATGGTACGCAAGGTTACCAAACGAAACACATAAATAAAGTATTGAATATACGTTTACGTGGATAATGTTGTAGCTTTTGTTTTTCCATTAAACATTTAGCCAAAATAAAGTTACAGTTCATTGAAAGAAAAACCTAATAAGAACCAACTCCCCCGGCTCGATTAAGCTTTCTCCTTTCACTAAGTGCCTCTCCTTTTATCTCAGTGAAAGTTTGAATAAGCGCCCGGGTGCGTATTCAAGGAAATACGGTAATCGTTTAACAGCAGACAGTCGGTTTTGTTTCCTGAAAACATGGATAATTATCCATGCTGAAAATCAGTTCTTTCCAGGCACGCACGTGAGATCCTCACGCGATGCGCACGAGCCGTTTTTTTTTTTGCGTTTGTACGTTGTCCGGCCCCACACTTCGTTTTCACCCTTCCTCCAGGGCTTTTGTTTGACCGCTCTTGCGTCCTTGAGTTATGCCAAAACACCACGTTTTTTGCAGTCTACTGTACATAATCCTATAAGGTGTGGCTCTTACCGCTGCCCTTTAGGGGTACCAAAAAATGTAATACGATGCAATGAGAATTTTCCTTATTTGTTTGGTATTGAATCACTGAGTTTTGAAAATATTTTTAATTGCAAGGAAACTCTAGTGCAGTTTACTGTAAATGTATGGAGGCAAACAATATTGTCATTGATATTGTCCATCCAAACAATGTATTTTTTACCATAAAAATTTGGTGAAACTATATAAGTGCCTTTTACCCAGTTTAAGCCCTAAGAGAGATCAGCATGAAATTTCTCCTTATAACATCAATGCTTTAGAAAACATAGTCGTCATGAGAATTAAGTACACAATCAGTGAAGATGAGTGTAACTGATATTTCAATAAATTCTCCCCACTACTTCTATTGAAAAAGTATATAGGGACAGTAAATGAGAATCTCAGTTTTAATATTAGGGTTTAAAGGGTTAAGTTTGACTTTGTCTTAAATAAAATGCACAGAGTGACCTATATAAGGTGCATGAACACAAATGATTTCAGCAAAGAATGATGAAACTAGTTACTTTGCCTTCTTAGAATAGTTCCATCCACACTGTAGAGGAATCCCTTCATATTTCTTTGTGATGCTGCCAAGTTGTTTCCCATTTTTCCTCCTGAAAACTTTGTCGCCAACACTGCATGCTCAATTTTAATCATCATTGACTCTGGTTGAGCTGTAAAATACATTTTTTCTCTGGAACAAAAACGATATACAGTGCATTAAACAGTGATGTTATTGATGTGTTGTTCCAGTCAAAGAAAATCACTATTCCCCCCACAGAGGGTTTCTTGGGTTTAAATTCCCCACCTCTCTGGAGATTTATAAGAAAATCCAGGCCCATGATTTTTAGGTACTATTAAAATTTGCTACCATCATAATCATTAACAGTGAATATGAGAAACTTGTATTGAAATGATGCCTGATCAAGAATAATTTATAAATATGTGTATAAAGAAAATTGCTGATTACCCCAACCTTTAGCTTATTGTCTTTAGCTGTAAAAAGAATGTTGTGTAGATCAACAATTTAAGTTACTGGTACCTTACTGTTTTAAACTCTGCAATAATGTCCAGAGAGGTGTTTCTTGTTTGCCATCGATCTTTTGCAAATGTTGTTAAACTGACTGTGCGAGATTCTACTGGCCATGACAATTTTCGAGCATCCAAAACCTGGCACGGTGTACACATCTTGGTTGGTTCACCTAAAATATTACTGTCATTAGCCACACCTCAGGTACAAAAGTTAGCACATTACAACTTTGACATTTGAATGTCTTTTTCCAAAGTAAAAAATCCTGGCTGAGTCATGCAGGAAGAATGGCTAAGCTGTTTCAAATTGAAATAGCTGTTCTTGATTTGATTCTGGTGATGAACTTTTTGATATTGCACTATGAATTCAAGGTATCAGGTTTTTAAAAGTCATGCAATGTACATCTGTGTCTATTAAAGAACAACTTTTGCCCTATCATGGGTGAATGGCAGTTAATTACTGTTTGCTATTAAAAAAAATATTATATCTAATACATGGGCTTCTGAGTCAACATGTACATGTAGAAATTATATGGATGTTCTACAGATGAGTGACGCTCATGACAAATGGCAATGCAGTACTGCATTTTATAGATCTACTATACCACACCTTTGGTACAACAGTAGCTTAAATTGTTCATCCAAGATGTCTCTTTGCTATTGCTTGCATCATCCTCTTTAGGGTCTGAGAGAAGGAATCTCATAGTGGCCTCTGGTGACGTATCAAACTAAAACCAAATTTCAGAAATTATAAGAACAAAATCAGTGTTCAGTGTCATGGCTGATTGAGTTCTAAAATTTTAGCTATGGTGAAAAATATTCAAGACTTCAAGATATTCATTCAGTGTTTAAAAATGGAGCTAGCAGGATACAACAACAACAACAATAACCTCTATTTAACGTGGTCAGTGTTCTTAGTTGTAGATCGTATTCACTGCCATGCAACAAAAAAATAAATTGGAAACCGTCCAGTGGAAGAAACCAAGAAAATGAAATGTTATAAAAGACTACTATATAAACAATTTGTCCAAGTTTCAGGTCTTTGTGGCCCACAGTTTCTGAGTTATTGCCAAAACGTTCCACGCACCTTTGTAGAGCTTTGTATGGAGACACCATTTTGGTGTATCGTTTTGGTCCAGCAATATAGCCGCCGGAAATCAACAAAAACTTCTGGAGTTCATTTTTTCAGTAAAAGCTCTTTCTTTTTACTTGAGAACTAGCATATGTGCCCATAAACATATCTTCTAAAACTTGAAATGGTTATACTGCTGAAAATCAAGAGAAGAGACTTTTTGTCAATGAGATGTAGCATTCCTACTTTGGAGTCGCGCACCGTGAAAACTTGGAATTTCAAATTGCTGTATTTTTGAAATGAAACATGCAAAAACAGCTGTTTCTCCTTGCTCTTCGCCGCTGGGGATGTTTTGCAAGGAGGAACGTCTAAGAACTCAGCGACAGAAATTCCATAATGATGACGTAAATTCTGTCTGGAATCCGGTCAGGAGCCCTGATTAGTCGATGGAGTAGTTACATTGTTTTAGCTATTGTTTACAAATGACAGACAAAAGACAAAAGGCCACAAAGGTGAAAATTAATGTAAATGCGATGAATCTCTAACCAATCAGTCAATACTTGTGGAATATAGTCTTCCCCTGAAAAAACATTTGAGTTTTGCTGGAGCTCTATCGCAGGAGAAATGTACACGTAAAACTACACAAATTTGCATTTGGAATCCCATGACTACCGGATTTATTAAGTGAAAATTGATTTATGTCAGCTGCATGGAATTTCTGTCGCTGAGACGCAGATGTTCCTCTGCGTGGAATGTCCCCAGTGGCGAAGAGGGAGGACAAACGGCTGCTTTCGCAGGCTACGGGAATGGAAACTCGTACAAAGATTTATTTTTTGTTTATCTTCAACCTAGTGCAAAATTAATAAGAATGGGCAGAACCTTGCTATTTTGACTAATATTTGATGATGTCACTGTGAAAACCATCTATTTGGACTCTTCTGAAAAAAATGAGGCTGAGGAGGGAGGAATACAGATAAGAAAAATTGAACATCCCAAGAAGATGATAATAATGAAATAATATTAATACTGTATAATGATGGTGATGACAAAAATGTCACAGACAGGATGATGATGTTGATGGCAGTAAAAACACTGATGATGATGAAGATAATGAAGATGATGATCAGGATGATGATGATGATGCAATGATGGTCACGCTTTAGCATGATAAACGTTAGAAGAAAGTGCCTTGCACATTTCAACACCTTACAAAACCAGATTTCCCTTTTCTTCTTTGTATAAACTAGAAATGAAAGGAAGCAATATTCTAGAATGATACATATATTTAGTACTGTTTCAATTCAACTATTCTCCATATCTCACCTCAAGATAACCTTTCTTAAGAAATATTTCGGCCACAGTGTAGAGAACGATGAGAGCAGCAAATGTGTAGTATATCGAGCCAACTCTTTTATCCCTTATTACGACCAGCTTGTAGGTAATGTAATGAAGAAAAGACATTGCAAAGGGAAAGATTTGCTACTTGACCACGGTCGCTGTCAGTCGAGGAACTGCAAGGAATTCGATTTTCAACTGGTCTTCACCAGCTTTGTGAGTTGGACTAGAGGAACCTGGAGAACCTCAAGACCGGAGCAGGACTGAGCAAGACCGGAAGTAACCCCTATCTGGTCAGCGGGGATTTTGAGCCCTTGCACTTTTGATACAGCGGTCATATCATGAGTGGCAGAATTTTTAAACTTCAAGATGGCGGAACGAGATCGTAAAAAGAGACGCAAGCGGAAAGATTCGACAACGCATCTAAAACCACCGCTAGATTTTATTGAAAGTCCTCTGGATGGCCGTAAATACTATTGCACTCCTGTTCAAGCCGCTCGAAGACCTTTTATGGCGGAAGCCTTGCCTGTAGATGACGAAGAAGCGAAGAAATGGGTATGCTCTTTGATCCAAAGCCCGTCTGGGTTTCTGATATGATATAAGCTTCATTTAAGTTCACCTATTCTGTATCGGTGATTAGGTTTGTTTCAGCGGTGCTTTTATCTCGTTTAGAGCACAACATAGAAAGCTCATGTGATAGGGCTCTCCACTGATACCTAGTTACCCTCATGGATGACTGTATTGATTTATAACTACATACAATACCGATCAAAAGTTAGTTGACACTCGATGCTCGAAACTCGAGACTCGATCCTCTCGTCTCGAAGCTTGAACGCTTCGAGTTTCGAGATGCAAGGATCGAGTCTCGAGACACGAGGATCGAGTCTTGAGTTTTGAAGTGGAAGTCTGCCTGTTAGGGGAGGGGAGGGGAGGGGAGGAGGTGGGGTAATCCGAATTTCAAATGACGGGGCAATAACTAGAACCCAAAAAGATCCATAGGGCTTCCAGCAAAACCCAAAGAAATCCCTGTATACCAAAAATTAAACTCCCAAAAATCCTATCCCGAATTTCAGAGCCTGTAATAATTTCCAGGAAGCATTAAATGAAAAGTAAAATGTTTCAGGAAACCTCACATTTTAAGCCCCCCCCCGGATCTAGATACCATGTTTCTGAAAACAATTGTGCAGTATTATGTATTTGACAAACTGACCTGGGTTGTTCAAACTTTGGATAGCGCTATCCATCGGATAACTCACTATTCTCCGGATAATTATTAGTGTAATATCATAGGTGACGAATTACTCCTTAATTTTGGCGCGAAATTTCAGCGTTAATTTGTAATTTCACATGTGAAATTACAAAATTACCATGGCAACCTGCCGTAGGTCTCCGTTTCAAGATGGCGACGAAGTTTTAAAATGTCATGAATAAAGATGTCAGGGCATAAAAAGATGCTTTAGAAAACCTGAACACACGAAAGAGCACATCAAGAAGGATTTTTAGAGGTATATTGTCGAAAAATTCTGAAAACTTAATCCAAATTTCGGCTCTAAACATTGAGAGAGTGGAGTTCACGATCGATCGATACGATCCAGGATAAACAAGTCAAAAATCCTCTATTGCTAACGTAATTCGTCACCCATGATATTAATAGGTAATCAAATGGTATACTCGGGAAATTAGGGAATAATTTCACTTGCGTTTTGTCCAAATCCTAATAATTGCCCGAGCCTTTTTATAAGGATTTGGACAAAACGCGCGTGAAATTATTCCCTAATTTCACTCGTCACCATTTGATTACACATACAAACCAGTTGTACTATCCAGTGGATAGTGTTATCCACCTTTTGAACCACTGAGGCCTAGGCTTATACAGTATTCTTCCAACATTTCAAATATACCACTTGAGGTAACTGAGGTCTAGACTTCCAACCAGTAGAGCAGTACATGTAAGATTAAAAAAACAAAAAAAAAGCTGTGGCCATTTAAAGAAACTACCATGGGTTAGGTACTTGCGTCAAATGTTGCTGGATATGTACTCCATCATCATACCTTCTATGGCCACTTTAGTTAAATCTTGGTAATTTTTCACAATTCCAACATAGTGTAATGCTTTCTGTCACTTTTTTAACCATGAAACTTCCTGTTTTTCAATCTCAACTAACCAGAATCTTCCTACTCCCCAAATTAATCTTGAAAAGGTGTGACCCCATTCTACTTACTCTATTGAAAATACAAGCCAATTATAGTCACTACCCCATCCACACCCCATCCAGTGGCAATTGTCAGTAGCCTTTCACCAGTAAGTACCCTTTTCCCCCCAGGGAAACTTCCGTGAATATGCTTCATATAGTTTGATCAACTCTTTTTTGTAGGTATCTCCTCAGTTTCCAACACAGTTGGAGGGTGATGAAACCCTTTTGGCTCTGCTAGGACCAAGGAAGAAATCATGCAGGGGTAAAATGAAAAACGCCAAAGGAGCAAAGGGCACAGCCAAGGAATCAAGCTCAAATAAACATCTGTTTGAAATTTTACAATTTGAAAATGAGAGGCAACTCGCAGAAGAAAAATGCGAGAATGCTGATTCCCTGAGAGAATTATCTTGTAGGAGATCACAAAGGATCAGACTTAAAGAATTACAGAGGGCTCATTTTCTTTTTCAAGCCTCTCCTTTGTTTACTCCTGTAAACAAACGGGATGAAATTATTCTTGCATACGAAACTCCTGATCAAGAACTCATTAAACTGGCAGCACGTAAGCAATCAAGGAAGGATGAAGGAGAATAATATAGAGTGCACATTACATGCAATTTGGGTAGAAAAAATGTATAATATTGAATATATAAATTATTTGGAGAAAGCTAACAGAAAAAAAGGAGAGATATGTTGTTATAAATAAGTATAATTTAATGTGGTATATATGTTGTGGTTCAATTTTATCCTTGGTTTAAATTTTCTTTTCTTTTGTTCTTGGGTATGGTAATGTATGATAATGAGTTTGAAATAAAAGAAAAGGAAATTTAAACCAGGGATAAAATTGAACTACAACATATACATCAGTCCTTAACTATCTTAGTTAAACATAGAAATAAAATGTTAAAAAAATCATGAACTTGGGCTACAATTCACTATACATAGCTATAATTTATACAATCAACTCTTTCGAAGATGGACACCTCTGGGACCAGATGAGAGAAAGGTGTTCCGCCTTATATGTAGTCAATGAAAAGTGAGTACAGAATGGCAGAGATCAACAGTTGGTGTCTGTTTTAAAATAAACTTAAACCTTCTGCATTACAGTGCCAACAGTTGCTTTTGCAAGAACTCCAGAAAGACTCCGCAGAAATTTTCAGTGCCTAAGACTTTCTGGATGATTTATGTACAAAAATTCAGTGGCTTTTTGGCACCTCCTTTAATTTATCCCAATGGTCTGGGTAACACGTGGAAACGTCGTTTTTATTTTTATTTTTTGTCACTCTTTTCTTACAAAAACCACTAAGGTGTAAAGTGGTTGATGAATTTACGTATATCAGTAATAACAGCCCAAAACCTTCTCAAGTCATCTCTGCTCCCCTCCCCTCCCCCCGCCCCTCCACAGCCCCTCCACCCCTAATGTAAAGGAGTTGTCACTACCCGAGGGTAACCTGGGGCGGAAATTTTCTGTCTCCGCGGCGATTCACTTTTGTTATTTGACTGTGTTCAAATTTGTTACTGCTAGCATGTGAAGCTTGATGTTCACTCAAAATCATCAGTTTTTATAAATTTACGAGGACCTGTCAGCTCGATCACAGGTAGTATTAACTTTAGGAGGGCTACAAGGAGAATCATGCAAGAAGAAGTAAAGAATTCAAAGTGAAAGTAATTACCGCCATTTCTTGCTCATCTATGCATTACTTTTCTGCATTTAATAAGCTTAAGTACCTACTTCACGTTAATTATTTCAAAACCCGATACTTGCTTATTTTCCTCAACAGCCTTTTTCCTTAATTCTCTCTTCTAATGGTGTAGTTTATCGAGCTCATGACTCCTTGTCTACATAATTATTATTATAAGCTTACTAAGTACAACGTTCGCAAAACGGTCTTGGTTGGTAGAATTTCCAGGAACCGATGAAAGACAAAGTGCTCCATGATAGCTCACAAAGTGACGAAAATAACGAAATCAGCCACAGAGGCTCTACATCAGCAGTTCCTTCTTTTATCCCTGCTGGTAAGTCTCGCAAGACGTACGACACGATTATACCAGTGTAATCTACCTGATCAGTTGCTAAAGAATTCTTATAGCAACTGATCTGATAGGTAAAACAAGCATAATCATAGCTTACAGTTAAATAACTCCATTTCCTTGATCCTGAACAAAATGTGGTGACTTGCAGTTGTTTTGTTTTTTCCTCTAAGAAAGAAAAAAAAATTGTTTCTTCACTATTTTCTTGGAAACTAACAATGGAGATATTTTTCTAAAGCTTCAATGCTTGTGAAATTTAAACCTTTTTCCATAATGAAATTATAATCCACAGTAATGTATAATCACTAAGAATTTAATTTTCCACACTTTATTAGACTTGAAATTGTTTGACAAGGAGTTTCGATCAACACAGCTGGTCTTCAGTTATCAAGGTGGAAAAAAGGTTAGTGAGTTAACCCCCCAGAAGAGATGCTTCCTTATATAAGCCATATAGGAATGTGCTGCCCCAAAGGGTATGGTTATTTGTGCCGTTTTGGTCTGTAACAAAAAATGGGTATTGTCTTTGCTCATTTTGGCCAGGAATCAGGTATGTTTTTCGAGGGACAGGGTTTGCAGGCACCTTGAAAATCCTTGAATTTTTATTGCCTTAAAAGTCCTTGAAAATTGCAGTTGGTGCTGGAAAGTCCTTGAATTTCAATGCTAACTTAACAGTTTAAGGAGAACTGCAATAGGAAAAGGAGCAAACACAAAGACCTCCGGGATAATTAAAATTCTCCTTATGCGGAAGAGCTAAAACAAGACACAGACTCACCTTTAGAACTCATAAACTGGTCACTCCTCTTAGTAACTATACCCTGAATCTTCATCATATAATTATGCCTGTGAAGCATATACGACGCATAAAAGAAAGAATGTGATGCTAGATCAGCAATTTCTTAGGGCCTTATTCCCCATACACTATAAGACCCTTTCCCTCCATTTTCATGTACATAACACGCTTAGTGGGTTGGTATAATATTATAACGGTAAACAGTTAAAATAACCATATAGGGGTTAACCCCAGAAGGGGGGGGGGGGGTGGGATGGGTACTCCTGAGAATTTGTGGTGAGAGTGTGCCACCCAGTTCTCTAAATCCTGACTCTATTTCAAACTAAAAACTTTGCATTTTCCACACCCATTTTCAGACCTTATTTATTTTATTTAAATATGTTTATACTGACTCCCATAGTTCCCTCCAGGGTTTGTAGCCTTTCTTAACCCATTCGCGCCTGAACCGCCCGTAACTGCCTGTGCGGATCCACGCCCTTTCTAGCCCTTGTGATGTCATCAGTTTTAACGGTCAAGGACAACTTTGTCCGCTAACTTGTGCAGAGTGAAGAGATCTTTCAAACCATACCAGAATGAGCACAATTCAGTCAAGGACACCGGAGAAAACGGCAAAAAACCAGGCAAGGTTGACCTGTAAATCTCCATGAAAATCTTGTTCCATTACCCCACCTACCTTTCCTTTCACCTAATCCTAAGATCCTAAAAGCTTTCCTAAAAACTCTTCCCATCAAAATGAAGCCTACTAAATGCCCAGCAAGAGGAGAAAAAAATGAGCAAGAAAAGTGAAAAAAGAGGGGAAGAGAGAAAGGGAAAAGTAAAAGTCAAGACTGCTGTGTCACTTTTAAACCCAAAAACTATGTGGAAATTTTGCTTTCTGCGCATGCCCAAACTTCGCAAGCTGATATTTTGCATCTGGATCAGAAGGCCGTGAAGTGTACGACCAGTAAACGGGTTTGTGGTAAGTTTTAGCTCTTTATAGCATGACAGTGACCAGAAAACCACTCGACTAGCTTCAAAACGCGTTTTTCGGCAAAATCTCCAACGAAATCTGTCTATTTAATGTAAAATCAGGCGAAAAAGTTGGTAAAAGGCAATTTTTAGGTTTTTTGATTATAAGCAAAAAAATAAAGGACTTTTCAAGGACTTTCAAGGACACATTTGCATTGTTCAAGGACTCCATTCAGTGCAAAAAAGGGCCTTGTACTTTGAGCTTTGTTCCAAGCACTTTATCAATTATGTCTTTAACCTTTTTCTGACTTTTTGTAATCAATGAGCTTGAGACTTAAATTGACAGCGTTTTTGAAAGTCAATGAAGGTCCTTAGCCATTAAGACACAATGAGTGCTGTTAATCTTGGCAACTATGTGAGTGGTAACCATTCCTGCACACTGTATGCATGCAGCTACCAAACAACAATAACACTAAAAAGAGTTCAATGGAAAATACTATAAGTATCTTACTGATATTAATAATAAAATTACAGGTATATAGAGCAAGAACAGCTTAAAAGGTGAAAGGAGGGACAGTGGTCCATAGCTGGCTGCAATCTGGGTAACATCAGAAAAGGTTGTGATTTACAAATCCACCTTTTATGGTGCCAGTGGTACATGTGCTAATGATTCTTCATGCTGGTCTAACTTTGCAATATGGACTGGTACCCTAGTTAGCTTCTACAGTCTTGCAGCCACTTGAAACTAAAATTGCATTTCATTTGCCTTTAGGTTCCAAAGCTCAGGGAGCCCAGGAATTTGTATGCATTTTGCAAGGAAAAGGGACTACAATCTTCACCAAGATGGTAATATAAATTCAAAAATGATTGCAGGAAAAAAAGTTAAGCACTCTTTATTGACTCTGGCCACATTGTTTACTATATGTACATGGATAAAACTGTACACAATCTTGACTGTTACTCAGAGTTGTGCCTCTCGCAGCAAAGATGTACTGTACCCTGTGACTGCAGCCTTCTCTTATCCTTTACTTTTGTGAAGGACGTTTTAACAATGAGCGATGATGTAGATTTATTTGTTTCTCATTTTCACATATGCATGGTTTGTAAACAGTTGTAAACAGGATTATAATTTACAGCCTCAATGACTTGTTAACCTCTCAGCTCCACCCCTGTCAAGTTCAATCTCACTCTTTTTTCCCAGTCCCACCCACCCTTTCTAAGTACTGTCATCACATGTGACATGGGTCCACTACATGTACATGCACCCTTTTGTCAATATTTTCTAGAATGAGTACCTTATGAACCGGCACTATCTGTAAGTATCCGTCTCATGTTGTTTTAAATTATTATACTGCCAAAGGAAATTTTAGGAATGAAGAAGGCAGAGACCATCTGTTTTTGTGAGGTATCCATAAACAGAAAGCTTTCTTAATAATAAATAACTGTGGATTCTACCCAACAACTTCCTGTATGAAACCATCTCTGCTTGTACATTGTACATGTATATGGAACTGTGTTGCTTTCTTTTATAACTAGTCTTGTACAATGTAGTACCTGTTACAGGCATCAGGGTTATACTGTGCTAAAGTTTGTCTGTTTACACTCATTTTCAGGCCAGCACAGATGAAAATTTTGCCTGTTCGTCCAAAACACATCCACTGTGTGCCAAGAAATCCAGAACCTTTTGTCCAGCAAGGTTAGCAAATAGATTAATGATAATTAATGAAATAAATATTGAAAAGTGTCCATCTACTATGTGTACATCCTAGATCAACTTAGACTTTGAAAGTGCTTGTTATTAGGAGAGGGAAAAACCAGTCAGTAGTGAGCTTAAGCAAAAACAACGGCAATGGCTATGAAAATGTCACTTACAATAAGTTAATTTGTGCTGCTTTCAGTCTTAATCGCCCTTATTCCATCTCATTTAATTTGTCAAACGTTGGCAATTTTTTTGGAGTCGAATTCTAAAGTACTGTATCAAGGTTCAGGAAAAGAAAAAGAAAGTTGTTGCATTCCCATCCTCAAAAAAACATGAAATTGGGCATTTTCACGTTGTTGTCATGCAGTGATGGCAAAGAAATGTACAAAAAAGTGTGCTGCACGTACAGAGTTGTTGTTTTGCCAATCTAACACCATTGCTTTTTTTGCTGTTCTTGTTTCCATGGCTGTTGATGTTGCTTAAGCTCCCTAGTACCTCCCTGGTAGAAATCCTACTCAGGATCCTAAGTAAGATCCTTAAGGATCCTAACAGGATCCTACCTCAGGATCCTGCAAAATCCTGTCCAAGATCCTGCTCAAGATCCTATAGGATCCTATAGGATCCTGCTTAAGATCCTGTAGGATCCTGTGTAGGATCCTATAGGATCCTACAGGATCCTGTAGGATCCTACAGGATCCTATGTAGGATCCTACAGGATCTTAAGCAGGATCCTATAGGATCCTATAGGATCTTAAGCAGGATCTTGGACAGGATCTTAAGCAGGATCCTGTCCACTTTATAGGATCCTGCACAGGATCCTGCCCACTTCATAGGATCTTATACAGGATCCTGCCCACTTCATAGGATCTTATACAGGATCCTGCCCACTTCATAGGATCTTACACAAGATCCTGTCCATTTCATAGGATCTTGCACAGGATCCTGCCCACTTCATAGGATCTTATACAGGATCCTGCCCACTTAATAGTATCTATACACAGGATCCTGTCCACCTATAGGATCTTATGATCTGATCTTAAACAAGATTCTTTATATTATTAAAAAGAGATTCAAGGTTTCATTTATTTCTTGCAATTAATGCCTTTTATTGTTTTAAAGAAATCAATAAAAAAATTATTACTGCAAGACAATTATTTCTGCTGATGAAGGTTAACTCAGTTAAGAAAACAGCTCTCTTGTTTTAAATCAAAGACCAATTCTGATTTCCACACTTTCTCCTCGACTTACAAAGAATGAGGCTAGGTAAAAAAATTATAACAAAGCATTGTACAAAAGAAACACATTATATACTGTATACCAAAAATATATTGCTTTCAGATGATAATATATCCTGTGTAATCCAATGAAAAATGCCTTTATTGTAAACCTGAAAAACCAGGACTGGTCAACCGTAACTTCTTGCCTAAATAATATAGGCTTCTTTCTTTTCAGATAAGAGGAATTAAAGAACTCATATTTGAAACCGCCTTTTCACTTCTAAATATATTTGATCATGTACCTAATAATTTGTTTAACAAAAATGTAATAAATAAGTTGTGATTGATTTGATTATTCACCATAGAGATGAAAATCTATAAATGAGAGATATTTTACAGGTCAAAATGAAATTCAGGTTTATCCATCGATCCTCTACTTAGTATGTCATTCAGAAGTCCTTGCTAGGAGACAAAAGAAATTAAAAATCAACCTAGGTGGAAAAATTACCTGAATTTACTTTTGACCTGTAATAATTATACATACTATAAACAGTGATATTCTTGATTCAACAGGGTGTGTAAAATGGTTGTTTAATTGGAAAAAGTATATGTTTTGGTTTCAATTCACACACATAATCACATTGAAAAAATATTATGTAAATTGGAGGCATGCGTATTCTGGATGTAACTTGTGATTAGCTCGTTCAGGTTTAGTTTAACAATGAGGGTAAAATAGTGGCTCAATGCCATTATAACAAAACAACATTATTATCATTCTACAGTAAATTCTACCTTTTAGAGCATGAAATTATGTTATCTATAACAACAAAAACTACCACGGATGTTTATAACCTTGGTGTTGGCTAAGCAAAGTAGAACATTGGCAGGGTTCTCCCTATGTATTGAAGGCGAGGTGGGCTGCCTGGCATAAAAAAAAAAGAGAAAAAAAGATTTGACCCAATGGATTGAACCTTACATTGACATTTCTCACAATTAATGTATTACCATCTTGAAATTGTCCCAAAAACACAATTAATGGATTACTAGGCAAAATTCTCTCCCTATCAATGCATGAAACAAAAATGATGAGCTTGTCAAAGGGTTAGTTACTGACACCGTTCGCTGTTTCTGTTATTATTCATTCTACAGCAACCTCGGTACAAACACTGTTGAAAAATAACATTCACAACACCCCCTGGCCTTCTTAAACCCTAGGGAGAACACTGACTGGACAATCCTTCCCTTCTAATGGCCTCATTTAGTGTACTCCAGAAAGTCCAATCAATTGATATTATAAATAATTTAAATCTAAAATCAAACAAGAAAAACCAAGAAAGATAATCCAAATTTGTCATTATGAAAAATCATTTCAGTTCAGCTATTGTTCTTATAAGCCATTGCTGGTGTCACGTTGACACTCCATAAACCGGACACATCTCTACAAGAGACATGACATTTATACATGTCCATGAATACAGTAGAACCCCGGCTGTTAACTCGAACTCTAAAGGGAAACGAAAACAGTTCGAGTTTAAGCGGGGAATTCGAGATATCGGGGTAAATTTCAAAGAAATTTTGATCAAGGAAAAGCAAATTTAGTTGACTTAGCGGAGAATTCGAGTTATCGAGGTTATTGTTCTACTGTATTAAATTCACCAGAATCTGATCGAGTTATACGTTATATAAAGCTTATTCGTGTAAGATTCCATTATCCATTTGCAACAACGACTACAGTCATGTCTCCAGTAAACAAAAAGGAACCAATAAATGGTTTTCCATGCATCTTGAACTTTCCTGTTCATATCGGAAGGATCTATAAGTTAACTTTGATCTCCAGCAACGTGGTTACCATCAGAAGACACATTACGAAGCAGGAACGTACCTTTACCTTTCACAATCCAGCTGACTTATCGTTCTCGGGCATGACTGGAAGCACGTTTCACGTGTCAGCAACAAAATATATGAACATTCTGCGTTTTAAAATGTTTAAAATGTCAATCGGATGTAAAATACTTGTGCTCTTGCTAATTGAAAGTCCGCGTGAATTTGAACTCGCCGAACGGAACTTCATTTCACACTTTTCCATTGGTTAAAAAGGCGCACGTGACAACGGAATCCACTTGGTAGGGACACTGGTAACCAGTGCGAGTCAACCAACAAACATGGCGGGTGATTTTGCTCGTGATCTATAGTTAGTTAAAAAAAGGACTCTCTTTCAGAGCTGAATAAAATATTCCAACGCTTTTGAGGTGTCAAAGCGAGAGGAAGAAGTCGTATTATTTTTCAAGAAACGATGGCCTTTTATTAGGCAAAGCTGTGATGAAAAACTTGTTGTGGACAATTGTTTGGAACGCTCAGGTACAAGAAGTCGCACTTTGAATATCAAGCTTTCAGTAATTCGTGCCTACTGTTGATAATTGTTTTTTGTAAAGATTTAGTCCCAATAAGTGTTGTATATGGATGCTGGTTAATGTCAAGAAATCTTTGTTGTTATCGGCAATTAAAGAAATGATTATTAAAATTCTCAAGCTGTTCAATTGCCTTTGAACACTTATCGTTTTTACAAAAATAAGCTATGGTCCCAAGTTAACTGTGACTTGGAATTATTGAGAATTCCTAGAAATTCCCATAAATTCTCATTGGTGTTTTCGCAATTCCCAATAATTCCCATAAATTTCAAAGACAGTTTCCTCCAAACTTGGAATTGTTGACCGGCTGGGAAAGCTTCCATCAAAGGAACAACAGCTTTCGAGAACACAACACTTTATTCTCAAAGCACATGCAGCCATCCTCGGTTTACACATACAATACGGCCTACTCAGAACACCGCTGACCCCTATGATACAACGACAGAATTATTGGGAATTCCTAGGAATTCCCAAAAATTCCCACAGGCATTTTCACCCATTCCCAAGTATTCCCAAATATTCCAAGGTTTTTCATCTTTCCTCATTTGCATGTCTTGGAATAAACTGGAATTCCTAGGATTCCCAGAACTCTGGGAATTCATTTTGCAATGGTGTTGGGCTTGATGATAAGGTGCCCTAATTTGGGTATAATAATAATGATTAAAATAACATTATAAAGAAATAGTTATCAAATAGCTTAACAAAAATGTAAAGAATCCTATTAAAATCCTACAAAATCCACCCAGGATCCTATATGAAATATCATGAGGATCCTATTAAGATCCTGTAAAATGCTACCAAAATCCTTAAAGATATATTGTTAGGATCCTATTAAGATCCTGTAAAATTGTGAATCCTACAAGATTAATACAGTTAGGATCCTACAAAATCTATCCAGGATCCTAAATGATATACCATCAGGATCCTATTAAGATCCTGTAAAATGGTACCAAAATCCTATAAGATATGTTGTTAGGATCCTATTAAGATCCTGAAAAATGTGATCAGGATCCTTATAAAATCCTACAAAAACCACCCAGGATCCTAAAAGATAAACCTTCCGGATCCTATTAAAATCCTACAAAATCCACCCAGCATCCTGTAAGATTATACTATTTAAGGATCCTGTTAAGACCCTTATATGTGCATTATTCTGTTATTACCCTCTAAGATCTTATCTGGGATAAAAGTAACAGTGTTATAACAATCCTGACAATGTATTATAATATTATACATATCCAAAAATATCTCAAAAATATCTTGTATGATTATTTCAGGATCCTTGAAGATACTATCTGTGAGGGTACAAATAATGCAGTAGTTTTAAAAAGATGGTTATTGGTTATAATCTTGCATACCACATTATTCTGCTGCAGTTTAGGATCCTTACAAGTAAATTCTAAATTTCTGTTTAAGATCCTGTAGGATCCTGGAAAGGATGCGATTCTTACTTAGGATCCTGACCAGGCTCCTATTCCTAAACAAGATCCTGACTAGGTTCCCAATCCTAAACAGGATCCTGACTAGGTTCCCATTCCTAAACAGGATCCTGACTAGGTTCCCATTCCTAAACAGGATCCTGACTAGGTTCCTATTCCTAAACAGGATCCTGACTAGGTTCCTATTCCTAAACAGGATCCTGACTAGGATCCTTATCCTGACCAGGATCCTACATAGGATTTCTACCAGGGCTGGAGAAAGACCTGCCATAAATAACCAGGAGGAGAATGAACAACAAACTCAATCCACATAATGGTGTCACCAGTTGGGGCCTTGAACCCAGGCCAGCACTGTCACTAGTGAGCCCATTTCAGTAACCCTTACTCACCAGTTTGTTTTTGTCTTTTAATAAAAAGAAATGCCATAAAATGTAGGGCCCACCCTGACTGTGCACGACCATGAGCATTTTAATTTTTAGGAAACCTGCCATGAACATGCTTGCATGTGTACTCTCAGTGCCGTTGTGTTGAAACTTTTGAAACAATTCACGAATTTTTTTTATTTCAGGGTTCTTGTTTTCAAGGGGATATGTGAAACATTGTTTTATAACAGTATGGGGTCAAATGACTGAGGTCATTTTGTGGTAAATGGAATACCAATGTCAATTCACATAGTTATCATTTTTAAAACTGTGCATTTTGTCCCTGTTATTACAGAGAAGACCTTAGAAGATGCCAATCTTACCAAGCTACCTTGTGATGAAGGAACGGTGGTGTACAATAATGAGCCTGGTCCTGAGAAATATGTATGTGCAACGCATTATTTCATTCATTATACTACTACATGAGAATTTCTGCAATTTGATTGGCTTAGAGCAGTGGTATTTCAGCTTAATTTGAAATACCTACATGTGAAAATTACAACCTTTTGCGGGTGGTAGTATAAGCAAATAATAGCATGATTTGTACGTGATATTTGGCATAAATACCACTCGTGATATTTCAAAATTGTCTCAAATTTCACTCACCTAACGGCTCGTGAAATTACGTATAACAATTTCGAAATATCACTACCAATCATGCTATTACCTATCCTTCTTCACTCGCATTATTTCAAGTTATGCTGTAGTACATGTTGTTTGACAACCAGTGTGGTAGCTGCCAAGTTGATCAGTAGAATAGAGTGTATGCCTGGAAAATGCTTCCTTTAGAAGATAATAGGGAACTTAACCAACCACAACGACGAGGACAACAACAATAATTGATAATTGGTTTTATGAGCAAAATAACAGCTCTGCATGTGCATCACGCTTTCTTTTACATGCACATTTCTTTGATGTGCACTGCACGTCTATGACGTGAAACCTCCTAATTCGACGTTTTATGGAGGACGTGAACTTTCAAAGCTGGATAAAGTCCTTAAGAATTAAAGTCCAGGAGAAATTGCCTACATTTTGCAAATTGAGTGGTTCCAAATAAACACGATAAAGTTTATTAAGAGGATGCAAATTATTTTATTTTTTTCAGCGACGTTTCCACCGCCTGATCGTCGTCATCATTGCTAAAGCTCCCTATGAAAAATAATGAAATGCGTTATTATTCCGTTAATTATATTATTTGTGGCAATTAATTTTCAGTTTGTCAGGTCTCGTGTTGGTGGCAGTCAGATTTCCAACAAACCCTTTTATAAGTTAACAACACCTGATGATCATACACTCCTTTTTGAGTCTCGATTTGAGTGCGGGAATCTCTTGAGGGCAATAAAAGTGTGAGTATGTAATATGTTGTGTAAATTTTTAATTCGTGATGTTGTGCTAAAAGGTCTCTTATTTAATTACCAACAGTCTTCAGTGCTGGATCCAAACCTTGAGATAAGGGGAGGGGGGCGGTCTCCAAAAAAATTTTTTCCGACCTTCGGGCCTCAGTTTGGTCTTAAAATAGGGGTTGGGTGGGGGGTGGGGTGGGGGGGTCATCAGGCCCCCCCCTGGATCCGCCACTGGGCTTATGTGTATATAAATGTAAAATATATGTTCACACAAAATATGAGAAAAGGATGACAGCTTTGTACTTTCATTGTCAAAGCCACACATGTATTTGAGCAGTCACTGGGGAAGGGAGAGTGGGGTGGGGGCAGGAGATTAAAGTCCTTGGTTGAGCAAGAGGTGTTCCACTACTACTGGGATCTTTTTTTAAGGTGGCCCTTTCCTGTCCAAACATTACCTAGTTTTTTTTTCTATTTCTGCTCTTGGCTCATTTCAGGTTCAAAGAGTTTGTTCTAACACTATATTTAGACAACTTATGGTAGCTGTTTGCGGTAAATGGTACTCTAAATCTCGCTATAATTCTTTTTGTATGATTTTGGATTTGAAAGAAAGGAATTAAAATATGGATCAAGAAGGATAAAGTCGAACTAAAACTTATGCAGCAAATTCACACGACCCACCGTGGCAGGATTTATAGCGCAGTCGGTAGTCAGGCCACCTCCCGCTCTTGACTGCAGAGCGGGAGGTGGTGGGTTCGATTTCCCGAACCGGAGCAACACTCAGGGTGTAAAATAACTGAGAAATGAAGATACTGCCTTTGCCCTGCAAACGGGTAGACCATCGCCTGGTTCGGATGACCATGTAAAGTAGCGGTCCCGTCTGCATTAGAAGACGTTAAAATAGTGAACTCAATTAGTACTTTTGTGCAAAATATATTGACGGTCAAAATGAGTGCTTTCGTTGTAAAATTACCAACATTGTTTTGTTTTATTGATCTTGTAGAAATGATCAGGAATACCAGCTGTGGCTGAGAAATGATTTATACACCAATAAACACACACAGTGGTATTACTTCAGACTACAGAACACCAGGCCTGGCATCAAGTACCAGTTCACCATCATGAACCTACTTAAGGTGAGAAAGACCGGAAAAAAGGACACGTTTATTAAATTTGATTATTGTTCGTTCTTTGTTTTTTGAAGTGTGAAAAACCTTTGATTCTGATCGCTTGATGTTTTATGCAATAAGCCCTTCCACGATTTTTAACATGGACCATGAAGCGAAACAATGTTAGAAAGATTTGTATATTTGCCAAGTGTGAGACTAACGAAGATATAGATCAACAAAGTCATGAAATCTGATAGGTTTTTCTATGTTGGGGCACAAACTTGCCGCCCGCCTACCACTACTACTAACGAGAAACCATAATACGGTTTGCAATGAAATTTTTGCCTGCAAATTTGCAAGTGAAAAAGGGAAACTCCACGGTAGTTCCCAGTATTTTTATTATTGATCCCCTTGAATATGAAGTATTAACCCGGAATTTGTTTCTCTTCTCATACTGTAGTCTGGTAGTCTTTATAATGAGGGTATGAGACCTTTGCTATACTCAGAGCTAGACGCCACAACCAAGAAAATAGGCTGGGTCCGAACTGGAGAAAACATCAAGTACTATAAAAATGGTGTCAGGTATAATACAGAAGATCTCTTTTCTAAGTTGTTGTAGGTTAAACAGTTTTCGTAAGATAAACTTACGACACAAATCGGGCCGTGTAGATCGAGAGTGATAAAGTAAGAGTACTTGGTATGAAATTCCGTTATATAAGCCAACCCCTATTTTTCTGTATGACGGAAGCGAATGAAATTAGCGTCAGTCATGCGTGTACTAAAATGTGTGGAGCAGGACTTCCTTTGATATAACGTACCTTGAAACATGCGGTGAGATTCCCAGTCTTGGCACTGCGTTATATCGGAGTTCCACTGCAGTTTCGTTGATAGGAAATCGTCGAAGAGCATTTTCAATCGGGTCTCCAAGAGTGAAAACAAAAGTAATTGCCTCAGCCAATCACGGTGCAAGCTGACGTTCAAATTAACCAATTAGTGAAGCAAAAACGACGGACGAAAAGCGCGGGAAAACGAATGTGAGCAAGTCATGACGGTATAATGGTTTTATTTTTTATTAGCGGAAGGAAATGACGCGGCCTTTTTTTGAGCCAATGACGTGCGAGCCAATAAAATTTCGAAGAAATGCTCATAGGGCGGCCGAGTGCAAAGCGCTGAAAAAAATGCGTGCACCTTGAATTTGTCCAATCACAGAACACAGTAGTCCAATGCTAATTTTAACCACTTTTTCTTGTTGTCTTTGTAGACGTGAAGACACCACTAAAGAAAAGTATCACTATTCTCTGACTTGGACGTGTGACTTTCCAAATGAGGACGACACGTACTACTTTGCGCACTGTTATCCCTACACCTACTCAGATTTACAGGTTTGTCTACTGAATTCAAAATCCTTTACTCTTTTCGCAATCGTTATCCATGCTTGCAATATATGATAACTCTAGTTTTGTCTTAAAAGAAAAAAAAAACTTGAGAACGTTAGTACTTTTATGTCTCTCTAATAAGGACACCGTTCGGACCTTCACTAAGGTTTAAGGAAAATAAACGCGTTCTAGTCTAAGCCATTTTCAGTTTGCCCAACGCTCTTATCTAAACACCATTTATTGTGAACAATTTCAATAAAGCATATAGCGTAGACTAGAAAAGCCCTCATTTTCTTAAAGTAACCCACTAAGAAAGAGATCTGGAGGTCCAATGAATTCTTAAACCGCGGCTTAAGTTCGAATTCGTTTGAATAACCGACCCTAAGATTTCAGGACGGCGATGGCCACGAAAACTTCAGAATAGCAAGCAATATCTTTAATGAGCAAAACAACAACTTTGCACGTGGAAAACACTTTTTCTGTACATTTCTCTGCATCAGTGCACGCACGACGTTATGCCAAGTTTCACGCTCTTAAGAAGGACGTAAATAAATAATAATAATAATTTCAAAACTTATAAGACGCAAATATCTATATAAATATATTCAAATGCGCCATAGGGGAAAAAAAAAAATAATAATAATAATTATAATTATAATTATAATAGTACTACTAATAATAAATAAGATAATAATATAGATATGGAATAGAGAAACTAATGACCAAAAGTTAAAAAGATAAAATCTGCTAGCAAAAACTAAAAATTATAAGCTAAAAATTATTTATAATCTAATAAACTAAGAATACAATCTTATAATCTAAGTGGCACAAAATGCTTTTTTAAAAAGGTGAGTCTTCAATTTTCTCTTAAAAGTGTCAATTGAAGTAGATTCCCTAATAATTCTTGGCACGGCATTCCATAACTTAGGTGCGGCAAACAGAAAGGCCCGTTCACCGAGAGTTGCCTTAAGCTTAACATTCGGATAACTAAGTAGGGTACTGTTGCTAGAACTTCTTGAAAACAAGAAGAAAACGTAAACAAGCGACAACGAAATTTTCTTTCTCTTTCTGAACTTGGATATGGTTCTTAGGATTTCAACTATATGGGAGTTCGCCTACATTTAACAAATTAAGTGAGTGGGACTAATCGCGCTCAAATTGAAAGAGCGCGAATTCACTTTTTAAAGCGACGTTTTCGCTGCCGACGCCGTAGTTGAAGGACCACACGGACTAACTCTAGGTGTCCGTCTTGTAGTACTGTTAGACATCAAAGAAAACTAGGAATGAAGAATGAAAGGGACAGTATTCTAGGTGTCTCTCACAGATGTAGCCTGCATCGCTGACGTTATCTAGCCCCCGTGAGTAACGTCTGTGAAGCAGCGCTGATATCCTTGCTCTGGGCCCCGAACAGGTTCAACAAATTACGGGAAATACGTTACAAATTTCCCTTCAATCTGATTGACAAATCAACAATGGCATTTTTCAAGTGGCTAATCATGGCGAGTGCTCAAATCTTGGTACACAGGTGGGAGCCCAGAACAAGGATTTCTGCTCTGTTTCGCAGACGAACTTAACCAGAAGTTGAGTTCCGTCTGTGGTGCAGGCTATCATATAGACGTGGCACTTAAGAGAGAACTGACTGTGGATAGATTAACTTAGCCTTTCAGGAGTTTTGATAGAGAAGGTGTTTTGTTTTCTTTTGTTGTTGTATTTGTCAAATGATCTTTCTAACGATACCAATCTTCGCACGCGCTTTAGGGTTGATGGGATAAAAGTAATGTCACGTGGTGTTTCGGGGGGCCAAACAAGTGATAAAATTTGACGAGTAATCACGGTGGAGTTTGTATATTCTCGCAAGATGAAACGGCAACTTTATAGTCATGCAAAATATACGGTTCGAGTTTCGTTATTATTGTTTGTTGTGAGGACATCTGCGGTCGCGACTGCGTGCAAAAAAGTAGCAATGATCACTTCATTCTATGATTTGCCATTATCGTCGTTGACATAAAAAGTTGTTCATTTCTGTTGTCTAGAATAAACAAACTCGACAGCCATTTCTTGTATTTGCAGATTTTATCACTTGTTTGCCCCCCCCCCCCCCCCACTGACAAACCACGTGACGTCACTTTTATCCCGTCAGAGGTGGCTGAACACAGTTTTGCGGGCGGTCAGCGGTAGCTCGCGTGACGGCGAGTGTTTTAACTCAGACAAACAAACATGGCGGCGAAACAGTAATGGTAAAAAGAAGACGATTTCTCAAAATCTACTCATTAAAATTTTGTGATATTTGGAGGAATTTTTACTTTTATCGTATTTTAGATAACGAGAACTTTAAAATGGAAGTTGAACAGACGATTTTTGTGACACATTTAATAATTACAGTACAATTATATTATTGATTATCTAAAAACCCCTCGGTTAAAATTTGGTCAAATAAGTTTCAAATGGTTATGATTAATTATAGTAAGCTATGTGCAAGTTTATAGGAAAAACTAATGAGTGAATTTTCTGTAAACTGAGCAAAAGTGAAATTTTAAGGTTGTATTCAATCGCTCATGTTGCTATGGAAACTACGAAAATGTCAAATTTCACCTTTCAATCAAAATCTTTCATCAGTATATTTTTCATATGCCAAGTTTCAGCTTGTGAGCTGCGACCCTTCTCTTGCTATAATTTGGCAAATGACATATACTCACAAACTGCCAAAACTGTTCAGCCACCTTAAAGCTTCGGTAAAACAGGCAGCAAAAACATGCAACTTGTTTTGCAACATTGAAGCAAAACGAGTTCAAAAGCGATGTTGTGCCACCGACGTTCAAATCTGTCAGCAACCTGATCTGGTGTTAGACAGATTTGATGTGGGTGATAGAACGCACAACATTGTTTTGCAACTCGTTTTGCAGCAATGTTGCCAAACAAGTTGCATGTTTTTTGTTGCCCGTTTTTCCGTACCTTAAGCGCGTGCAAAGATGGCCGTAATCGTGAATAAGGTCTATTAGTATTCATTCAAAATATTTTCCCAATTCTGATTGGCTAAAAGCACAGGTTTAATTCACCATAACCAGTTACTGATGACCAAATTTGGAAGAATTTTGACTTTAACGAAGAAATGACGTCAAAAATGCAGCGTTTTCGCAGGTGAAGGCACCGTTAACCGAGAAGACCTGGGGACGAGGTTGAGTTGTTTTGGTTGTGAACTTGAAAAAATGGCGGACATTTCACTCATTTCAAGAGTAAGAACTAGGCGAAAAAAATAGCTAAAAACATGGCAAGAACAGCAAGAAGACAACTCGAAGGGCGACATTTGTTATTTGGAGAATATTGCGGAGCTGGACAAACCTAAACGTACACTATCGAAGATGAACTGAACATCGATGGATCGATGGAGGTACGCATGTTTTAGCTATGTTTTTAAACTAGGAATTATTTTGAATGACTAATAAAACAGTTATTGAATTTGGCTTTCGTATCATATGAAGAGTTATGGAGATCTCGGAGGGTGTTATCCACCTCGGCCTACGGCCTCGACGGATAACACCCTCCTCGATCTTCATAATTCTTCATAAGATACTCAGCCTCATTCATTAACTGTTAATTCAAGACGCTCGTCACTATCTGAATGACTTAAAAAGAACCATATGGAATCAGTTTGCATCTAAGGTAGTTGATGCCTTATTAGTAGGACGTGGTAACTGTGTTATACATTGCAACCAGTTTCCACCGATATTTGACCCTCCATACGTGGATACAAAGTCTCTTTTATTTACGATACTTGTATCTTTTCTTTTCTTTTTGTTTTACAAGGAATATATTCAAAACTTGAGGAATGACCCCGTGCGATCGAGAATTTGCAAACAGAGAGTGTTATGTCGCACGCTTGCTGGGAACTTTGTTTATATTCTTACAGTGACGAATCCCTCGAGAAGGCCAGCTGATGCCGAGGTTTGTAAAATAACTCGTTAGAACGTTTTTCTGTGTACTCAAATGATCAAAAATTACAACCATAATAACATGGATGATTAATTACTCCTCGATTTTGGCTTGAAATTGCAGCGTTAATTATTATTCATTCAAAATATTTCCCCAATTCTGATTGGCTAAAAGTACGCGCATAATCCACCATAACCAGTTGCTGATGACCAAATTTGGAAGAATTTTGTGTTTAACGAGGACGTGACGTCAAAAATGCAGCCCGCTACAGGTTAATGCACCGTTAACCGAGAAGACCTGGGGACAAGGTTGAGTTGTTTTGGTTTTGAAAACAAAACATGGCGGACACTTCACTCGTTTCAAGAGTAAGAACTACAGCTGGAACTAGGCGAAATAATAGCTAAAGATATGGCAAAAACAGCAAGAAGACAACTCGGAGGGCGACATCTGCTGTTTGGAGAATATTTGCGGAGCTGGAGAAACCTAAACGTACACTATCGAAGATGTACTTAACGTCGATGCAGATAAACATGTTTGAGCTATGTTTTTAAACTGGGAATTATTTTGAATGCATAATAAAGTGATTAATGAATGCTGCTTTCGTAGGATATGAAGAATTAGTATAATTACATTGATGACTATCGAAAATAGAGCGCTGTGATTGGCTAGGAGCTTCGCACTATCCCGCTATAATCACCGCGCGGTGATTATAGCATTGAAGGCTAGCAGTTTTCAAAATGGCAGCCAGATTTTTTGATGTTTCGGGGTCGGAAATTGATCAATCATTTTATTTTCTCGAATAATCATCAATGTAATTATACTAAAACAATTAGTCGCCTCAGGCGACGTGAATATTGGCGAATAGTCACCTCGACTTCGTCTCGGTGACTATTCGCCGATATTCACGTCGCCTTCGGCGACTAATTGTTAATTAAGCAGATCTCGGAGGGTGTTATTCACCTCAGCCGATAACACCCTCCTCGATCTGCTTAATTCTTCATATCCAACTCAGCCTCACCAGGAGCCCATTAATTGCTAATTCTCACATGTGAAATTACAAAATTGCTATGGCAACCTACCGCATGTCTTAATGCTAAGATGGCGACGAAGTTTTAAAATGTTATGAATGAAGATGTCAGGCGTTAAAATACGCTTTAGAAAACCTAAACAAACGAAACAGGACATCAAGAAAACCTCAAAAAGTGCCTGAAACGTCATCATCATCATCATTATCATCAGCACAAACAATAACATCATCATTATCATCATCACTACCATCAGCACCGTCATCATCAATATCATCATCATCATCATCATCATCATCATCATCATCATCAGACCTTTGCTATACTTAGGGCCAGACGCCGCAACTAAGAAAATCGGCTGGGTCCGACCTGGGGAAAACATCGAGCACTCTAAAATTTATTTATTTATTTTTTTTATTTATTTATTTATTTAGTCACTCACAAAACTTGCACAACAAGAACAAAAGGTGTTAATTAAATTATAAAATTAATGTGACAAGGAACCCTAACGAAGCTTGAAGCTTATATTAATAGGCTTCCTTAAACTACTAGTGAACTAAATTCATGGCTGAGTACAGAGTGAGTAAGATCAGAAAATTAAACGACAGATCGGCTATCAGTGAGATAATTCTTTAAATTTTTTTTAAAAACAGATATAGAAGGAGAGCTAATTAGTGAAACAGGCAACGAATTCCAGATTTTAGGTCCACGGTAAAGGATACTGAATTGCTTTATATTTGTTCTACAAAAATGAGGTCTATACTGAGAGGCTAGTCGAGTTTCGTATTGATGGACTTGATTACTACTTAAGAACAAGTCATGAAAGCTATTAGGCAATGTTTATGGTGATAAGAATACATAAAGGTAGCGACAGAAAATGAATTAATACTAAATATGTCAAGGACTTTAAGCTGGCTAAATAAGGGGGCGGTATTTGCTAGATAGTGTGGCATCAGGTAGTAAACAGAAATATATTTTTTTTCTAACCTTTTGTAGGCAAACCATTTTTTTTTTGTTTAAAGATAAATTTACGACACAAATTATGCTGCGTGAACCAAGGGTAGAAAAAAAAGTACTTACAATGAAACCCCGTTATGTAACCGAGGAGGGCTGGGAACTAGCCCGTTTATAATGCAATGAACAACACGAAACCCACATACTCAGAAAGAACACATTGGGGTTGGGAACATTCTCAAGTTTGAGGTTGATCGGGCCTATATTGAACGAGATACGTCCATTAAAAACTCCAAAATTTACTGAGAAATAATATATAGACATCCGGACGGTGTGTCCGGCAATCCATGTATCTCTTATAAATTTTCAGGATTTTAAATCGCTGTATCTTTTAGTAAAATATTGGCCCGATTAACACCAAACTTGGGATTTTTCTTAACCTCAGTGTGCTCTTTCTGACTATGTGGGTCTCGTGTTGTTTATCCCATAACAAACGGACTCGAACCCAGCCCTCGTTGGTTTGAAATTAGGCAATGCATATGTTAGATTACAATCCACGTTCAATTAAACCCATTGTCGAATTAGTTATGTGTTTGCTTGACAGGCCAAGCAAGGTGTGGTGGTGACAGCACGTGTTCACCCGGGAGAAACAAACTCAAGTTGGATGATGAAAGGACTTTTAGATTATCTCACAAGCAATGCTGCTGATGCTAAGGTTCCATATGATTGAAGACTTTTGTTTGTTTGTTTTATGGCTGGTATATGGTGATTTAGCATAAGGTTGCCTGAAACAATTAAGGCTGATCGTTTCGATGTTAATTACATAATCTGCAACTGCTTTCTTGCACACTAGATATCAACTGAAATGTTAGTTTTCCTTGCAAAGTTCACCTAAAACCTAGACTACGAGCGATCTCTCTTTTTTCTTAGTCTGCTGAGCAGAACGACCGAGACACGAAAATGACCACGCGTGTGACTAACGGCGCGAGACGGGAGAGGCTTCGCCGCTCGACGCTCGCGCGCGCTTGTACTCCCCTCACTAAGTCTGAAGAAAAATGGAGACTGTTCGCAGTCCACCTATAACCAGCTATTCAAACTTATCCCTTATTTAAGGGTGGATTTGTTTTCAGCATACACGCTTGCCCGTTGAAATCTTTCATTGTTTTCAGGCTTAAAAACAGTAAAAAATCCCAAGAGGCCGAGGAGACGGCCATACGCATACAACTATTTCGAGAAAGGTTTTCGGAAAACAACAGCCTCGTCCTCAGGGCGCTTTTCCCTGGCTTTGGAGGTGGGGCGCCCCACCTCCAAAGCCAGGGAAAAGCGCCCTGGGTACGAGGTTGGGAAAAAAAGCATGCGACAATCCCGAAAGGTATTTTGGTTGTTTTGAGTGCACTGTTCTTCAAAGATATTTGATAGAGTTGCACAGGAGGCCACGGACATATGTTTGCGAGTGCTAAAGGAAAGCAAAAAAGTAGATTCGACAGCTACAGTCTTTAGGAACAGTGTAACTATATAGATTTAGCCAGGGCTAAAAGCGAGGCTCCCATTAATAAATTTATAATTTAAATCAAACAATAAACTTGTATTCCACAATTAACTTTAGTTAACTTTAGAGCACATTCATGTGACTTTTGAGGGAAAGGCTAAGTGATTTTAGAGAAAAATAATTTGCAAACAGCCCAAGATAGCCTCATATGTACACCCCCACGATAGCAATCATCTTCGATCACTGATTTAAGAGCCATAATGGCTCTTGATCACCTTAGAGTAATTAGGCCTGGAAAAAAAATCAGGCCGAATTGTTTTACGTTTGACAAGTTTACTTTACAAAATCTTGCCATCAAATCTGGGTGCGTGTAAACCAACCTTTTATACCATTTAAACATCACATCTGAGGTGAAACAGTACTATGAAGCACTGTTTTTATCATACAGACCTCGGACACAATAAAATAAACTTCAGCCTGCGATCATTTGAAACCTAATAACTTATCAGCGGATAACTTCAAAAAACTACTTGACCTCTGTGGGCCGACACCTGAGCCCGCGATACGGTCAAGTGATACTGGTCAGTTAATACCCCGTTTTGACAGCTGTCAATTGATCACAACATTGATGTCCAATATGTGCTCTCAAACTAGCTGGGAAAGTATGAGATTGAACATTGATCGCGATCTGGTAAAACAATTAACTGCTCAGCGGACAGCCTCCAAAAAAATCACGTCACCTTGATGAGTTGACACATGAGCCTGCGATATGGTCATGTGATACTGGTCAGTGGCTATCCTGTTTTGACAGCTGTCATTGACCATATTGTGAATGTCCAATGTAAAAGGTGTGGATTTACCAACACACGCCTGAGACACCCCTACCCGACCCGCACAATCTGTAGACGCGTACGTACGTACGCTCGGTCAATCACGTGACAACCAAACGAAAAGAGCTTGACCATATTCTATGAGTACGGGGCTCTGTCCCACGCGCGCTTCGCGCGCATGGGAGCCCCGCTATGATCATATCCCATATTACCTTTCGGGATTGTCGCGTGCAGATTTTTTCCAACAACCTTTCTCGAAGTAGCAGTATGCTTCAAATTAATCCACCCCAAAGCAAAGGACGTAAACAAGTGACGACGAATTTGGAACTTTGAAGGGTTAAACTCCAACCCCTCCAAAAGAAATTGGAATTGGAACCAATGTGGTCTTTGCTTTCTTGTTTGCAGCTTCTACGAGACACGTTCATTTTCAAGATTGTTCCCATGCTGAACCCAGATGGAGTCATTGTTGGAAACTATCGTTGTTCATTGGCTGGCAGAGATCTGAACAGGAACTATAAGACGGTTTTGAAAGATTCTTTTCCTCCAGTATGGCACGTGAGGAGCATGGTTCGAAAGTGAGTGTGTTCTTCGTCTGTAGTGAATTTTACTTGAATGTTCGGGACTTTCAGTACAGTCTAAAATCTTTTTCCTTTTGAATATTGATAGCCTGTGCATAAGACGAAACTAAACCTCTGGTTAAGTCTGTCTGCGAAACAGCGCCGAAATCCTTGTTCTGGGTCCCACCTGTATACGAGGATTTGAGTACGTGCCATGATTATTGGCTCATCCAAAAAACCATTGTGGATTTTCCAATCAGCTTGAAGGAAAATTCGAAAAGCTTTTCCGGTAATAATATTGAGTCCGTTTAGGGCCCGGAAAAAGGATCTCGGCGCTGCGTCGCAGACATTAGGGACCTTACGAAACCTCGATGACGACGGCAACGTCAAAGAACAATAGGTTTAATGAGCAAAACAACAACTCTGCACGTGCATCACGCTTTTTTGCAAATTTCTTTGGCGTCCCTGCACAACTACGACGTGAAATGACCAAATTTTAAGTTTACTTGGGAACGCGAACGGCAAGGCGATAAATTCTACCATCTCTGTCAGAACTTGAGAGCGTTCCCCTCTCTTCAGTTCGAGCCAAGATCCCCTTCTTTTAAGTAACAGGACGAATTGGGATAATGGGAAAAAGTTTAAAATGATGCGAAGTCTGATTTACAGCGACGTTTTCATGGACGTCGCCGTTGTCGGATCGTAAGGTCCCTAATTATTACTAACTGGGGTTAGATAACGTTTGCGACGCAGGCTAGAATACTGCTTAATAACTGCTTTAATAGCTTCTATTTGAATCCCCCAACATTAAAGACTTCATCTATACGCAAAAGCTAGAACCATCTTGTAGCGGAGCTCCACGCGCGCGCTAATCCCCGTACCTAAAAAAAAAAAATTGGTAATCCAACCATCCGAGTAATTTTGATAATCACGTGACCGTACGCCCGTACTCAATTAACAGGTATAACACCACAGGTAACGAGGTGTTTTTGGCGGGAAATCTCATGGCCACCCAAACTTTTACAGAGAAAAAAAACAACAACAAAGTGTTAGTCGAGTCTCCTTCGACGTTATTTTTGATGTCTACACTCACGTGGATAACATAGAAAGAGCTAGAACGGGTGATTAACAAAGCAAAGGAGGCGAATTTCGTTAGAAGAAAAACGTGAAAATTTCATAACGGCGGTGAGAAAATGAGAAAGCTAGCGGCCAGCAAGGTGAAAATGAGCGGCAGTGAAAAAAATAAAAGCGAATAGGAATACAAGCAGCAAAATTTTTGGTGAGCACATACGACAATTCTTCCATATAAAATAATGTGTAACTAGGACCTCTCACGTTTTAGTCTGTAGTCGTGCAAAACAACGGCAGAGAAATGTACAAAAGAGAGTGCTGCAGGTGCAAATTTGTTTTTTTGCTAATTCGATCTATTGATTTTGTTGCCGTTGTCATTGCCGTCGCCGTTTAGCATTACACGATTTTATTTTTTTGTTTATAAGTATCTCAGGCACGGATCCAGGGGAGGTGAAATGGGTGAATTTTTACCCCCCTTTTTCTGAGCCCCCTTCTTCCTTTTTTTTCTTATTCCTCAAATATTGAAATAATATTTGATTTCTCTGATTTCTCTGATTGAGGTCGGAGAATGTGCATAAGCGATGACCGGCTCTACCAATCAATTTATTCATTCTGAGCCCACAAACACCTCACCCAGGCTTCGGTTCTATTGCATTATTACAAAAATTCACCCCCCATTTCAAAATCCTGGATCCGCGCCTGTATCTAGTTAACGAGAGCTTCGACCATTGAAGATGTTGTTTGTCATTCTACCTAATTGTGCATTTTTGGCAGATTATTAGAGGAACGAGACATAACTTTGTACTGCGATCTTCATGGGCATAGTCGCAAGCAGAATGTGTTTATATATGGCTGTGAAAATAGGTTTGATCCCCTAAAAAGACTGAGGGAGAGAATTTTTCCAGTCATGATTTCGAAAAACGTGCCAACTAAGGTAAATTTTGTTGCAAGTGTGATATATTTTTGTAAAATCAGCCTTGTTTTGTTGTTTTTTGCTTTGTTTGTCCTTTTATGCTCGTCTTGAAGGGAGTTGATTGTATTTGATAGTTGTAACTTGAATTTACTTTTTTTCTTTAACTGTAGTTCTCATTCAAAAGCTGCAAATTTAAGGTCCAAAAAAGCAAGGTAGGTGTATCGTTTTTGGCATAAAATGAACAGAGTTAGTTTTCTCTAGCATAAAATGAATAGAGTCATGTACGTAATTTTGGCTTTTCTGTGGGGAATACTTGATGTCTTATTCTTCTTATTGTGTTGTTCTTGGTTGTCCTGTGCAGGAGGGAACTGGGAGAATTGTGATGTGGAACTTGGGAATTTTGAACAGCTTTACTATTGAGGTAATTGTGCGTGTCGTTTTTTTTAAATTTTTTTGCAAGATGGTCCAGGCTGCAATGAGACCTTTCTACAGTAAGTAGTGTCTTTGTGTAAGCTGTCTCCTATTAGTCGATGCACAGCTTTTCAAACTACAGTCGAAGCTCTCCTTACGACCATTCTCGTAAGCGACCAGCTCTAGTTGCGACTCCCTTGGTGAAACCCCGTTTGAACTGTGACTTAAACTTTGTAGTGAAAAGCTTTCGTAAACGACTGCTCCCGTTAAGCGATCGCGACCACTTTTGGAGTTACCCTACTTGACTTTTCCTTTATTTTTAAGCTCTCGTACGCGATCACTCACAGTCTTCTTCATATAAATCAACATTTTAAAGTTTAATGAAACTGAACACTACGCTAATGGTTCGTTGAAAAAGATGTGGTATAGTGTAGTATTGAATTTTATAAACGTTCAAGTTCATCTTAGCCTGCGTGCCAACGACCACTCAGTGTCTGCATAAGGTACACGTATCTGAGAATCAAACTATACTGGAGTCACCTACGTGTCTTACATTTTTTGTCTGATTTTGTGGCCATACCTTGAGTTTGGTTTGTTTGTTTTTCCTAGGCAACCTTCTGTGGCTCGTCATTGGGGAAACGTGCAGGGTGTCACTTTAACACAGTCGACTTTGAGTCAATGGGATATCATTTGTGTGACACTTTGTTAGACTACTGTGATCCCGATTATTCGAAGGTTTGTCGTAGCTTTGATTTCCGACTTAACGGGATTAAAATATAATATTGAGTAATCGTATTCCTCAACCTTCCCTTGGATGATGGTATTTGGCCTTTGTTCAAAGACCACTGGCCTGGATTTTTGTCACACACATTAATGGAAGTGCAAAGGGCCCCTGTGGGTTAACATTAGTTTTCTTGTGCTGTAAATTGTTATTTGTAAATATCTTATTGTACATTCCCCTCAAGAATTTTCAGGGATAATTTTCAACACTGGTTGGGGGACTTTTTGCTTAACTGCTTACAGTACAGTTTGCAAGAAATGAAGGAAAGAATAGTGATTCCCCTTCTGTGAATGTGAATTTGAGATTGACCACCGCATCGGGGACTACATCCCCTACTCTCAATTAAGGCCGATACACACGAGGGGTTTTGCTCCCGGGGCATGCTCCAGGCTCATTTTGCACGTGTCAGTACACACGAGGGAGCGTTTTCAAGTTCGGTCAATTTGCCCCGGGAGCTTGCTCCAAAATATTTAACCGGTTAAATATCGGGGAGCATTTTGCGGGGTGGAAATTCTGCTCCCGAGGATGAAGTATACCCATGAAATCGTTGGTACACACGGAGTAGCTTTGCTCCCGGAGCGTGCCCCTGGAGCATGCTCCAGGAGCAAAACCCCTCGTGTGTATCGGCCTTTAGGGAGCTTAAGCAGCGACGACGGCAACGACTGCGAAAAAACGTCTCTTAAAAAGTAAATTCGCGCTGTTTAAAACTTTTACATGCTTATTCCATCACGTTCAGTTTGTCAAATGTTGGGGATTTTTGCTGGAGTTGAATTCTAAAGCGCCGTATGCAAGTTCAGAAAAAAGAAATCCGTTGACGTGTGTTGGCGTCCTCCCAGAACGTGAAGTTAGGAAGTTTCATGTCGTATACGTGCAATGACGGCAAAGAAATGTACAAAAAAGCGTGATGCACGTGCAGAGTTGTTGTTTTGCTAAGCAAGCCCAATGCTTTTTTGCCGTTCTCGTTGCTGTCGCCTTCGTTGTTGCTTTTAAGCTCCTTAATTATTTACGAACAGTGTGTGGGTCCTTTATCTTCCCACGCAGAATTTATTATATATTCAAGAGTTTTGAGACGGGGCCTTCTTATCCGAGAAGACTAGGAAATCTAACCGTTTGCAGATGTCATGAGAAAGGCAGCACTTTCTCCTCAGTTATTTAAAAACCCTGAGTGTTGGTCCGGCCGATGTTTGAAGCAACGGCCTCCCGCTCGGCAGACCGGCGCTTATTAATTGATTTTCATTATATTGGCAACTTTGAGGTTAAAACTGGGTCGGTGTTGTCTCGAATTCCACTATGGATCTGTTCGGGGGACGCGTTCTCTTCTTTTGTTGCGTATTAGGATGTTACGTACCAAAACAGTCCCACAGTGAAGTCTGACGCAATTCATACCCAGTCTTCCGTGCAACCCCACAATGATCAATTTTCTTTTCAGTACATAACCATCTTAAGAGAGCTGGAATTAAAAATGAAGGCAGAGATTTTAGAAAACATGAAACGCAAAGGAACTGCTGCACCTAACTTGACGGAATCCGACATAGATCTGGACCTTAACTACCCATCGGACATAGAATCGAGGTACGTGAAAAAATATAAACCCTTTAAGTTTAGTTTTGGTAAAAGCCATCGAAAAGCCCTTTAAAAAATCTTAGCACAAGGCTTAAGGTAGAATACCCTGGGAAGCTGGAGGCCTCAGGATATAATCTTAATGTTTCCTTGTACCATCTTTGAAATAACTTTTTTTACGTTTTAGCACTGGTGGTTCAGACAGTTCGGTATCGGACGGTCTTCCCATGCATCTAATTTACGCTTCTGAGGGACTGAAATTGGTAAGTATTTATCTCGGTGATGTTGTTTCAATTACGTTTCGTAATGTTATTACTTTCGCCAATTGCAAAAACAGACGTTCATTGCACCACTTAAAATTACGAACATATATATAGCCTGTGCGTCGCGTAAAAAGCGCGCGAAAAGGCTGGTCACATGTCATATGATTTTGCTTGTGATTGGTTGACAAAACGGTGCCATGCATGTTTCACTAGCCAATAACATATTACTAACTGTGCAAACCCAAAGAAATGATTACTTTTTTCGCGTTATTACTTTTGAAACAGTTTTTTGGAAACCGCTTTGAAGCATTGCTAGAGTTCTTGCCTGCTTCTTTTATGGGGCCAGGTAAATATGCGGTCAGTTATTTCTCTCGTAGACGAGAAAATCTCGTTCTTGAAACCAAAACGGCTTCGTTTGCCATGGGAAACTTAGTTTTGCTCGTTAAAAGGAGACTTTTTCTTTGTTTGACTTTGTAGTGCCTATGACGTTTCGTTGTGGATTGCAATAATTAGTTGACAACAACGAACTTTTTATTCAGTTAAGGCAGAAGCCTGGTTAAGGCTTCAAATAGAACAAGAGAAGAACGGCGGTCACGGTTTAAATTTACTTATAAAGCTATACACAATGCTTAGCACTCTTGGATCAACGTTTTGGGAAGTCTATCTGCAGCCTGTCATAAGAAACATAAAAAGCAAAGAACCACACAAATTGTTACGTGCTCCTAAGCGAAGCAGGCAATCTTAATTATTCTCATAAATCTTTTTAGGAAACAAGGAAGAAAAAACTTAAGACAAGAAAAGAACGTAACAAGCGCCGTGCGAAAGCCATGAAAGTGAAGGATGTGTTGTTAGCTGATGCGGCCAAAAGATCTGCTGTAAGTGGTGTTACAATCAACTTTTTCTTAAATAGGGAGCTTAAGCAACGACAACGGCGACAGCAACGAGAACGGCAAAAAAGCAATAGGTTTAGATTGGCAAAACAACAACTTTGCACGTGCATCACGCTTTTTTATACATTTCTTTCCCCTCATTGCACGACTACAACGTAAACGTGCCTAATTTCACGTTTTGTCGAGGATGTGAACGAAGACAACGACTTTCTTTTTCTTTTCTTGAACTTTGATACAGTCTTTTACAATTCAATTCCACAAAAATTTGTTAACATTTGACGAATTGAGCGAGTTGGAATAAGCGCGATAAAGTTTTTAAATTAGTGCGAATTCACTTTTGAAGTGACGTTTTCGTAGACGTCGCCATCGTTGTTGCTTAAGCTTCTAATGATACTTCTATAAAACGGACATCTCGCTAAAGCGAACACCTAGAGTTGGTCCCGGTTCGCCTTTCGTTACTCCTTTTGGTTGACTCTCTATAAGACGGACATCTCTCTAAGACAGACACATAGTGCCAGTCCGAAAGGTGTCCGTCGTAGAGAATGTTGATTTTATATACAGCTATTTCGAGAAAGGTTGTCGGAAAAAGTGCACGCGACAATTCCGAAAGGTATTGTGGGTGGTTTTGAGTTCACGGTTCTTCAACGAAATTTGAAAGATTTGCACAAGGGGCCATGGACATAAGTTTGCGAGGGCTAAAGAAAAGCAACAAAAGTAGTTTCGACAGCTACAAAGTCAGGAACAGTATATTGATCATATCCCATGTTACCTTTCGGGATTGTCGCGTACACATTTTTTCCGACAACCTTTCTCGAAATAGCTGTATATTGCTTAGCATGTCTCAAGCTTTGAAAACAGAGACAAAAAAATTGAATCACCGACGAGAATGGAACAAAGAAATAAATAATAAATAAATAACGATTTAGAGGTAGCACATCCACATAGTGGTTCTTAGTCTAACTGATTCCTGGTCGAATTGGAATTTGGAAATGTTGAATTTTGAGGAGAGCGGAAAACCGGAGTACCCGGAGAAAAACCTTTACTCGGAGCAAGGGAGAGAACCAACAACAAACTCAACCCACATATGGCGTCGACGCCGGGATTTGAAGTCGCCGGGCCACATTGGTGGGAGGCGAGAGCTCTCACCGCTGCGCCATTCTTGCCCCCCTCCCCCCAACACACTACTTTGAAGTTGTTGACCTTTTTCCGCTGTACTTGTAGCAATGTGATAGCTTATCATGACTTGTTCCTTGTTTCTATTTTACCAGCAACATAATCCACCTAATGAAGTCAAGTTATTGTATCAAAGACGTCATCCGAAGGTGAGCGTGAGATATCCAGAAAAAAATCCCGTGAATTAATATCCAAGCAAAACGGTTATAAAAAAAAGTCGACATTACAGGGATGAAACGATTACTGGTAACCCAGTAGTTTTAATTGTAGACCTCAAGTAGGTTCAGAAGAAATATTCGAAAATAAACTTAACAAGGTTAACAATCCAAACTGGCCGGAGGTAAACGAATTAGATATTTCACGCGCGACCGAGAAGTTGAACTCCGGACTTCTGAGAACAAATCTGGCGCCTCGGGATTGCAATTCTAGTGCTCTAACTGTTCGGCCACGTTGCGTCCTCCGGTGAGGTAACGAGACCCTCAAGAAATCAAAAATTGTACTCTAAAATCTTGTCTTCGTAACGTTAATATTGAAATTAGAGGTGACAAACTTCCTTCAGCTGTTCCTTGTCAGCAGTTAGTGATTCACTAATTTTGTGGTCAGTATTTCAGCACAGCCATCTTATGGTGGACAGAGTAGTCGAATGTAAACTTGTTTCCAATTGTCTGTAGTCGAATTGGAAGCGATTATTCAGTTTCCGCGTTGTCGCACTCAATGGTAGAAAACCGATTCATTACTCTCCCCGGCGACCAACCGTTGTACGGAGAAGCCTTGAGAACTTGGGTGTAAGATTGTGCCGACATAGTACAATGGAACCCCGTTAATATAGTCACCAATGGGCCAAAAAAAGTGGCGGTATTAACTTAAGAATTTGTTCATGCTTAGCGTGCGTATATCGAGTTATTGATGCACGCGGGAAGTTTGGAGAGCACGAAAGATGCGTAAGAGTTGCACGAGGCGATAGCCGAGTGCAACTCTAGCTTCTTGAGTGCTCTCCAAACTTCCCAAGTGCATCCATAACTCGATATATGCACAGCTAAAAGCATGAGCAAATTCTTTTATAACATAGCTGACAAAAATGCTTTCTTTTTGATTAACTGCAAAATTCTCGTGACCCGCGCCACAGAAAAACAAACGCTTCTACTGGCTGGTTACAAACACGCCACAATCGCCTAGTTTGAAAGAAAATTCTTTCTGTAAAACTGAGAAAGAAAATTTGCTTATTTATTCGTTAACGATCAATTGAAACTAAGCAGAAACAAAGACGAAAGTGTCTTAAAGTCCACCTGAAGTTAAAATACTCACGTGGCGTAAGACGTCGTGGAGTATGGTTTGGATCCGGTGCTGAGAAGATGTTTATGTTTTGCTCGGCGAAATCCAGAAAACTTGTCATCCTACTTTACATTCATTTACGAACAATGGCTGGTCATTTCGGCTAATTGAGAAGACCTGGCAGAAGTTGTTTTTATGTGTAATAAATTTATGTCTTCTTATGTAATTTGTTTTGTTATTGCAAGAGAAATTTTCCTGATTTAGTCGGATTGTTCGGCGATTACAAAAGTGCATAACAAATTTAAGAACAACAATAAAAACGGAAATTTTACCTTTAATTGTTGTTAATGACCAATTGGGGTCTTTTCTGCTCCCAGAGATTGTCTCACGGCCAAAATTTGCTGCCGCTGGTCTTCCGACAAATTTGCGAAACGCGCACCTTTCGAGTTTTTTTGAATTTGGCTTTATTTTTGCTGCTAGTTGGATCAGGACCTAAAAGGTCAATGCCGATTGAAAATTAGGCAGTTCTTCGTTGGTTTCTTCCACATTTTAAATAGAAGGAAAACTGCACTGCAGCTTAAAAGACGACAACTTTGCAGCCAGGTAAAAAAATGCTCACGTCATCTTATTTACGCACGGGCGTGCGTAAATAAAGATTTTGTTCATAGCAACTCAATAGGACTTATATAGGACAAGCACGCGCGCTATGTTATAAGAGGGTTTTTTTCCATAAAATGTGTGTCGGTTTTTGCCAGGCGACCAAAAAAAGTGACCGTAATGACGAGGTGACGCATCAACGACGTGGCCATAAGGCGGGGTTTGACTGTAGCTCAGTGAATAGAGCGTCCGAACTAGAACTCGGAGGGTCGTGAGTTCGATTCTTACCCGGAGCTCGGAATTTTTTCTGAGCTTTCTGGTGTTAGAAATCTCCTTCTTCCAAATTAATCGATTTCTTTCATCTTTTCCAGCGGTCTTCTCAACCCAGTCCAGCGCGGATGAAGATGGACAATCCACAGGTTCGAAAGCATGATCACAAGGATTTAAACAGCAGATCATCCACACCTGCCTCACAACTCAGTTTGTTGAGAATGGATGGAGCTTCTTGTAGGGTAGGTCAATAATGTAGTTGCAAAGAACGCTCTTTCTTATGGGTGTCTGTCAATTTCCATGGTGATGATACTTTCCCCTCCTTCTCCATTTAAAACCCGACGGACATTTTTTCTTTAACTTTTCTTTAAGTCACCTAAAAATACTGTTCCACTTGTCCTACAAGTGGAACGGGCTATCCCAGGAGCTGGCTATCCTAAGGTAATTTATTTTATTAGGACCTTCCCAACGATTGCGACGTACAAGTTTGCATTCCGGGAGTTATTTTCATTTATTGTCAACTCTTTCCACGTGTTTATCACAGTCAAGTAGAAAGATTAGGGTGCACCCGGCGTGGCGGCGAAATCGATGTCCTTTGAAATTCACCTGACTTTGTTATTATTACCAACTTCCGCCAAAGGGTCCAAAGACACATATTTATAGACAGAAACAGACAAGGAACTTTAGGGGAGGGGGGATGTAGGTTAGTATGAACACGTAGGGTGTGGGGAGCCCTAGGTAATCCGTTGCCTTCTCTAAAGCAGCGATAATATGATGATCAGAGATGGTAAGGGTGAAACATCTCAAGGAAAAGAAAGCAGTTGACTGTATAACCGCTTTTAATATTTTTACAGCATGATTACCTGGAAGCTGTGACCAGCGCGTACATGATGAGTGAAGGGCTAGTGACCGAGTCTAAAGGTAAAGAAGCTATTTTTGTCGGCCAGTCATTTTATTGAAGCCACCCACCACTAGCCTGTGTACAGCCGCCCCCACTCTTCGAAAAAAAAAAAAAAAAAACGGGGAGAGGGTGGCTGTACACAGGCTACCCACCACCAAAGATAGTTTGACCTTTATCAGTTAACGAGCTATTTCCACTTGGAAGTTTTCCCCCTAATAGACCCGCCTACTTTCGCATTCATTTATAAGGCACCTCTATTTTGGACAGCCGTCGCAGTCCCAGAGACACCAAGCTTCAAACAGCTTTTACCGTCAATAATACGGACACCACTGTGATACGGACCTTGGCTCTCTCTCTTTTTTGTCTCTATCAACTAACTTTGACTCTACTCCGCTCACAATCTGACTTAATGTTTTCTTTTTCTTCAGAGGTTCCGCATTTCCGCTACACAGATGGTAAAACATACTTAAAGGAAACGTTATCCCCTGAACGAAATGACAAGTAAGCAATATCAGCAATTTCATCTTGTAATATGAGAAGTTAATCATCAAAGCAGTTTTATGACACTACATTTATGAACTGTTTGCCATGGAACCTCAAAAATTGCCTGAGCCACGTCCTGATAAAATGCTGCAAAGTTTGATCGCGAGCAAGATAAATTTGTACAGACGCAAGGAAAGCACTAAGTAGTTGAGTTTATCTCGTTAATGCTATTCGTTTCACTGCTACGAATAAGTGATAAGTTTTATTTTCACATTTTTCTTCCCAAGTTAGGCTATTTTTTCGTAAAACAAAGGAAACCTAACATTTTCGGATTCAAAAATGCGGTGGAGAGAGGAATCAGAAAATGTCTCACTTTCGTAAGACGTCAAATTGCGTCTAAAATTTTTCGGGAAAATAATATTCAAACCCTTTTGATTCCGAAAAGGCTCAAGTTCTCCTAGGATGACCGAACGATACAAATTTTATAGCGCCACTTAGAATGATTTTCTAGAGATCTAACAGTACTCTGGAGAGACTAAAAAGTGTTTTCAGTGCATTTAGGAGGAAACCGTCTTTGGGTGCCCCTGCTGCTTAGCAGTCGTTCCCGTAAAAGGAAAGCGTGAAATCTAACGCAAGAGCAAAAAGGGAAGGGTGGGGTGGTTCAAGCAACCAAGCGCAGAATAAATCCACAGAATAAGGGGCAAGTTACAAGAAGCGAGCAAAAACCTCAAACCCATGCAGAGTAGGGTACCGTAAGGGAAATGCACTCACCAACCAGGACTTGTTGTACTCTATATGTTTCAGTGGCGGATCCAGGGGAGGGGCCCAGGGGTCCCGACCCCTCCCCCCCCCCCTTATTTTTAGATCAAACTGAGGACGGAAGGGCCGAAAAAAATTTTTGGAGACCTTGTCTCCCCTTTTGTAAGGGTCTGGTTCAGGCGGTGTTTTTCTTAATAACACATTTTATGGAGCTTTGTTGCTTGTGCTTCATGTAAATCATGTTTTGTTAGCATAAGTGGCTGGTCTGTTGCCAGTCATGTGCCTCACCCTCAAGGATTTGATATTAGTGAAGAAGAGGGACATTTCACAGTGTCTTACTTGGCGAAGCAGCTGGAAAAGACAACTGGTACGTGAAATGAAAGAAAACGTTTTAACGCAGTGGACGTCTAAATACGATAATTGCAAAATAGTGTTTTTTCGTTTGTTTGTTTTTCCCTTTACACTTGACACTTTAATTGAATGTGTCTACAGAATTAAATGTGTCTATTTCAAGTAAGCCTGATTTGAACAAGTTTTTTTTTTGCCTGGTTTCGTTAAATCCCGTTCAATCATGTGTGTAAGCATCGGTACACTGTTTTGACAGTTTCATTAAAGAAACATACGAACAAACATAACCAAAATGATTTGAATTGAGCATTTTTGTAGTTTTCGTATAGAAGTTCCAAAATTGATAATAATAAATAATGATAATTTACGTCATTCATGGTCATTAGTTTTCTATAACAATGGCCGTTTTTATACTAACAACACATTATCCATCTGGACGAACTTGGGCAAACATTGTGTAGTTCGTCTTAATATGCGTCTCAAGTATAAAGACGGGTACAAGACGCATTATGCGTCCAGACGCGTTACCCTACGAAGTTCGTCCAGACGATTAATGCGTCTTGTGCCAGTCTTTACACTTGGGACGCATAACCAGACGAACTGCAAAGTGTTTGCCCAAGTTCGTACAGACAGATAATGCGACTGTAGTATAAAAACGGCCATAGACGCATTATCCGTCTGGACGGATAACGCGTCCTGTAGTATAAAAACGGTCAATGTGTTAACATTATTAGGACTGATGTCTTTCATTTATGGTTAAAGCATAAACCGTAGTAAAGTGTTTCCCTTAATGTACTCATTTTATTTGGATCGAATGTTGTTGCAGACGGTTATTGTTGCAAACGTCGCTTGTGAGGAGTCCAGTGTCACAATAGGCCCCTCACCTGTGTGCGCGGGAAGCGGTCGGGAGGGTTGGGGACTGAAATGGGCTTGTGACAAGGCGGAAGGAACGCGAATTAACCTCTTTTCCCTCCGCTTTCGACAGATTAACCATCTTCTTAACGCGTAGACGTCAAAGTCAAGATATACAACAACCGGAGGAAGGAACTTATTTCTGCGATTTTTGTTTTGTAGAATGCACCTCTCCAATACCGCGACAGAGTCGGAACGAAAAAAGAATCAGCTCAGCGTTGGATCTGGCGCGAAAAATCACTATGTACAACTCGCGCTACAAGACAGCCGGTATAATAGCACAGGAGACTGAGTTCCAGCTTTCGCCATCACTCAGACCTAGGACTCCCGCTCAACCTTATCCTTACTTTCCATGGCAACCGAAGGGAGACTGCTTGTCCAGCACCAAGGTATAAGTTGAAAAAATTCAAGGTAACTCACGTTATTTCGAAAAGTAAAGTACAGATACGTTATTGCGCCATGTACAGTACTAAACGTACTGCCTTGTTTCCGACTTGATGTGACCGCTCAAATGAAAGCCAGTGAACAATACTTTCCTGTGCGCATGTTTATTATACTGTACAAGATGGCTCTAACTTTTGAATGTGTAGATGAAATCGTAAATTGTAACCACTCAAATGAAAGCAACTGAGAAGTACTTTACTTGGGTACCGTTCATTGTGCTGTACACTGTGGTGTTAACTTTTGAGTCTGTTGATGAAAACCTAAAGTGTGAAGGATACTAAGTAGCACTTTCCTTTGGTAATGTGTATTAGCCGAGCACCGTGGGTAAGAAAATTTGGTTATCCATGCATCCGAGAAATTTTGGTAGTCACGTGACCGTATGTGCTCTGTCCGCACCACAGGATAACCAATGTGAAATGACCTTTTTTAATTTGAGTGGAGCCTTCAACTGTGCTGGTTAACTTGATGACAGACGTCTATGTTACGTTCATCTTAGTCACCCGGACTTTTAGAGAGGGAAAAAAACAACAACAAGGCCGAGTCTATTTTTCGACTAAATTTTAATGTCTAGGCTGACGTGGATAACAGAGAAAGACCTAGAGCGAGAGATAAAAACAAAATAGACAAATTTAGAAACACAACATGAAAATTTTAAGAGGTGTTGCCAGAAAAAAAAAAAAAAAGAGAAATGTTAGCGGCAAGTAAGCTGAAAATGACCGGCAGTGAAAAAGAAAGTGAACAGGAACACAAGCAGCAATTTTTTGGGAGAACATACGACATTTCCTCCGTGAAAGATGTAACTAAAGTTTCACGTTGTAATTGTGCAACAACAATGGCAAAGAAATGTACAAAAAAGTCTGCTGCACGTGCAAAGTTGTTGTTTGCTAATTAGACCTATTGTTGTTGAAGTTGTTTTGTTGTTGTTGTTGTTTTTTGCCGTTCTCAATGCTGTCGCCGTTTAGCATTACACGTTTTTATTTTTGTGCGAGTAAATTATAAGTATAGCAAGGAGGACTTCGCTTTTAGCCCCGGCTAAATCTATATATTATGTTGTATAAGGTGGTTCTAACTCTCGAGTCTGTGGATGTGTGACCGTTTGAATGTCTCCTGCAGTGCCGGTTATTATGTTTAAAAAACCTCTCCTAACATTTGTGTGTGAATAAAATCCTAAAATTGGTAAATGAGTGTAGTTATTCTGTTTTGCTGGTGTTTTTTGTAGGCACGTTTGTATGAACCCTCGAAGCTTGCGAAGGAAACGGAAATGCCAAAATCCTTGTCTCAGATGTCACTCGAAGAAAAGAAAACAAAAAGATCAAGTTTTAAAAATCCATCAAAGAAGAAAGCTGTATCCGTTGTTGTAGATGAGGGGACAAGTTTGCAAGAATCTAACGAATGCGTGGACACGAAAAACGAAGGTATTATTTGCTAGCTGAAGCGCTAGCCTCAGGGAAACACTCTTAGAACATTTCTTGTGAGAGTGTTCTCGATCGAGCGTTTTCGAAGTTTTAACTTTACACATTGTAATCCCAGTAAAATGATTGAACTTACAGAAGTAGTTTGCACGTTGAACGTTTAGCACACGTGACTTAAAATCTAATGAAGCTAAAATGTTCATTCAATGTTTTGCTGTCACGAGGGGCCAGGATCTGGATTTTTCTACTGGCTACTATAAGCACCACACCTGGCTACATTGGGAGGGAAAAAATTGAAAAAGAATATCAGAACTTCTAAGCTGTTCACCTAAAAACTTTTTGACAGCCCTGTGGCACCATTCTAAAGTACTGCAAAAGATTTCGCATTTTAATCCTAGAGTGAATGTTGGAACCCCTTAAGGTAGTTCTAACTTTTGAGTCTGTGGACAAAATGCTATGATATCACCATTCAAATGAAACCTCTCTGCCCGTACTTTCAAATGGTGCTATTTGTTTCCAAAATTTTACAAAACGAATTTTGGGAATTTTTGTTGAATTTGGCCACACTTGGCACTAAAAGGATTAACATATTACCTTCAGTTCAACAGCTTGGGCCCAAAACCACCTCTCAGGCTTCGAAGAATGGTAAACTGTCAACGACACAGTTGAATGCACTAGACAGCACGCGCACTCAGCCACAGCCATTGGTAGGACCCAGGCCCATGAAGAAATACACGGGCAACGGCCACACTCAAGTTAACAGAAACCCTACTGGCTTGGTTAGTTACTGATGTTTTTTCGCTTAATACTTGGTCCCTGTATGCTGTGAGCATGCCTTCATGCACGTAACAGAAAGCTTAAAGAAGCACCATGTAGAAGATTTAACCTACCAAGAATATAAACGTGGAACGTGATTGAAGGCCTACCAGTGCGGTAGAGCAGCTTGGATCTTTTTAAAGCAAAATTTAGTTCTTTTTATCTTCATTTATTTTTCATCCTGTAATTTATGTCAATTTATCGTCACCACCTTTGGCTGTTTTCCCTTGTTTTATGAACAAAGACTACCATACGTCAACCAGAATGTCGAAAAACGCAATACGTTTACTAACCAAAACGACATCTTAAAAAGTGACACTTTCTATTTTCATTTCTTTACCGTCACTCAAAACGACGACGTAAAGATGCCTTATTCTGCGTTTTATAGAGAACGTAACTAAACGGCGACGAATTTTTCTTTGAGGCTGTTTAGATCCTAGTACCAAGAAGATCGTAGAAGGCGGAACAACTTTTTGTTGGGTTTACATGCAGAAATTTCAGTCTTGTGGTGCCCAAGTAGAGAAGGATTTAGTAGGAATTAAAAATAGCGGGTGACAAAAAACAGAAATGCAATTTGGGCCCTTCTGCTCTCTTTACTGGCGTTAATTACCACCTTTCAGCGGATTTATCACAATAATCAGCTCGTGGTAACGCCAAAGGAAATGATCGGCCTTCATTGCCGTGATAAGCCGGTGACTGTCTGATTTGTCCATAGTACCAGGGTCTTCATATCATGGTGCTAGGATCTTTCAACTAGGAAGATCCTATAGCGCTAGGGACAAGAAGAACCCTTTGCATGTAAACCGAATACAGAAAACATATGGCGCTAGGATGATCCTCTTTCTAGGATCTTCCTTGTGCTAGGATCCTCCTCACTGCATGTAAACAGGCCCTTTCTCTTTCTGAACTTGGATATGGTTCTTAGAGATTCAACTCCTGGAGAGTTCGCCTTTCATTTGTCAAAGTGAGTGAGTTGGAGTAATCGCGATCACGTTTCAAAGAACGCGAAGTTACTTTCGACGTTTTCGCCACCAGCGCCCTCGCCGTCGCCGTCACCGTCGCCGTCGTGGTGTCCTAAACGCCCTAATGTTTTGATGAGTGAATAAGTTCAAGGTAGATGTTCACAGGGACGTGGATAACATACAAGAGCGAGAATTTTTTTTTTTTAGAAATGGTTAGACGTACATATATTTTGTTTCTTTTTGTTGCAGTCCCCGAGCGCAATTGATAAAATGAACCCTCCTGTAGCAAAGTTCAATACAAACTTTAGAGAAACGACTCGTTTCGCCAGTGGCAGTACGTCTCTTGTCAGTGGCCTCCAATCTCCCGTGTATGTAGCTGTCCCAGTCGACAGACCACCGGTAAAAGTTAAACCCAAGATGCACGCCTCTGAGCAGGACACTATAGATATAGCAACAATCAATGAACTGAGGAGCAAACTGCTTGATGTCTCCAATTCAGGGTGAGTCCAGCCAAATCATCTGACTCTCCCCAGGCTTCAGTGCCTAAGGCGACTAAAACGAGTACTGGGGGCAAACGCAAAGATACTTATTCGCCAAGAGTAATCGTCTTGCATCATTCTCTTGTATAAATATAAAATTGTTGATAAAACACTCCTTTTCCTGTTTTTTTTTTTTTAAGAGAAATCTCTCCCTAGTTATTTTTCGGAACTAAACGGCGAGAAACAATTTTTGCAAGATCTTACGTATGAAAAAAAATATATGTAATGCTGTTTTTGAATTTTTTTTCAGAACATTGGTGACATACGCTTTACAGAACCAAGAAGAGAGGGAAGAGGTAGGTAGGAATGCATCCCAAAAGTAAATTTGTCTTAAGCACCAATTATTTTTACATCGCTTCATCAGAAATAATATTATGCTCAAACTGTAGCAAGTATATTTAGTAATGATGTGAAGTATATGAAATAATTCATATTTGAACTGCGATGATCATTCTTTACTTTCATATTTGGTAATGTCAGCAATCGTTTTTACTCCTGGCAGCCTGGTCCAAACAGCAGCGGAAGTGAGAGAGACCATGCTCCGGGAAATGTTACGCGGTGGAAAGGGGACGAGCTTAATGGTGTTACCATGGCGACTGGTGTAATTCCCTGGGAAGACAATAGTTTACAGCATGTTGGTTTCGTCACTGGAAATCATGCCCAGAAGTCTCAATCCCCTGTTACAACGACTGGTAAGTTAATAACGAAGGAGACTGTCGCCCTGGAGTGTTACTTGGGAAAACAAGGAGCTTAAGCAACAACGACGACTACGAAAATGTCGCTTAAAAAGTGAATTTGGCGCTGTTTGAAACTTCATCGCGTTTATTCCATCACGTTCAATTTGTCAAATGATGTATCGAAGTTCAGGGAAGAGAAAAGAAAGATGTTGTCTTGTGTCCACGTCCTCCAAAACTCAAAAACTAGGCACTTTCATGCCGTAGTCGTGCAGTGACGGTAAAGAAATGTACACAAAAGCGTAGTACACGTGCAAAGTTGTTTTGGTTATCTAAACCTATTGCTTGACAGAGCTGTTGCATTAACCTGGCGAAGGGGAACTATTGTAAAAAGTAATTATGGTAATTTCGCGATGTCCTCATTCTGAATCTGGATGTTACTAAACGGAAACTTAGCAAAGGAGTGTGGAAAATGAAAACAAGACAGGAAATGGGTAGTGAGATTAGTGATAGGGCTCGGGTTTAGTATGGTTAGGTTATGTCCCCATAGTTTATATCCATGATCGTTCCATTCTCTCCGTTCCCTCTTTTAGTAGCATCCTTTGTGACCCGTGGGAAAGGCTTCTCGTAAAACACGACGGAATAGATAATAGATTTTCTAATGAGTTTAAAATTCTAGCCTGTGTACAGACGCCCCCCCCCCCCCCCCCCCCCTCCCTCAGGAAAAATCGAGAGAGGAGACGTCTGTGAATCGCCGTCGTTAATCCTGTTCCGGTATACAATTGCATAAATTATTTTTTTGTTCTTTCGCTGACAGTTGAAAAGGCACATGTAGGTCGAAAAATAGCTCTGGCGTCTGTGCACAGGCTAGTCGAACATCTTCACGCAATGTCCACCCAAAAATCCAGATATAAGATCTCTGATTACAGTCAAGCCAGGTCAAGCGTACCTCCCAAGATTCCATTAATGTATTTATTATTCGAAACTTGAACCGTTGATCGTTGTAGATTTCAGATTCATCTCTGTGTGCATTCTTGCATGCATAATGAGCCGTGAATTCGCACGCGATTCAGTTACGAAATTTCTACCAGTTCACTTTCCCTGAATTTGATGTAAATGTTCGTGACATTTAATCCATTCAAAGATTTTTAATCTGACCAAATGCAGAGAAGTTCTCTTAAAATATTCACTGTTCATTACGCATACACGAATGCCGATTTAAATTTGACACCAGTTACAGGAACGACTAATGGATTCATTTTTTCAAAAAAGTCAATTCATTAATAGAATCTTTCAGTGGGGTAAGCTTGACCTGCCTTGGCTGTTAACGTTGGATTTTGTATGCCTTCTCTTTTATTTACAATACCGAGCGGTACAGACCAGACGCGCCCGCAACCGGTGCAGCAAACATCGGTGGTCTTAACTTCTCATGCCTTTTCGAGAGAGCCGAAGTACAAATACCGGTAAACAAATATGAATGTCCACAAAGGCTGAGCTTTTCCCCGGGGAATCTATTCTGAGGTTCATTCACCAGTCATAACACCGGAAATTATTTGCGTCATTGCATTAACATTACAACCAATCAGAAGCTGTCCCCAACATTCCGGGGAAACGGGAACACGATTATCGTCGGCGATTCACAGACGTCTCCTCTCCCGATTTTTCATGAGGGAGGGGGGACGTCTGGACACAGGCTATACAATTCCAGTAGTATTAGAATCACTGATCACCCCCTTGTCAATTGTAGGGGCGGTATGATCGTTTCTACCGTTAAGCACAAGCGTCCCTGGATAAAGAACCTTATTTTTGTTTCATTTCTTTAGGAATAATCCAAATTGGTAAGGGGTTGGGAGAGGAGGAACTCATTTCTGGTAACTCTAAGAAGTCAACTACGCGTCATAAAGCCTCTGAAAGCCCCACTAGGAATCCGGAATCAGGTTTGCTCTTCATTGCTTGCTAGTTTTGAAAGAATTACTGGGCATGTTCCACTATTTTTTTGCTCTTTTAGAGCATCTATGCCAATTTTGAAAACGGAGCTCTTTTGCCAGTGCTGTGTGAGTGTTTCTTTGCATTTTTTGCTCTTTTAGAGCATCTATGCCAATTTTGAAAACGGAGCTCTTTTGCCAGTGCTGTGTGAGTGTTTCTTTGCATTTCGCATTCAACGGAGTTAGACTCACAATCAGATTATAACAGCACGTACTTGCCTTGCCAGGTGCTGCGCCATCGACTATTTCGCTGACTTTTCAGTTTAGTTCTGGCGTATTTCCTCAAGAAAAAAACTCTTCGCCGCCGCAAAGACCACCTGCCTTACCACCACAGCTGAAGAACTTTTTCAGACCACACGGAGCTCCACACAGATAGCAGAAGCCAGGACAAGTGTCTTGTCCCCATAATCTGCGGGCTTCTCGGTCAACTCGTCCAGCGACTTCTTAGAACTCTGGAATTACATGGCACAATGGACAATGGACATGAAATTGCGAGTGGTTTCTTGTTTCATCAGAATCTCGTGGAGTTATTGTTACTCTTTTTGGCAATTGTGATCAACTGATGCAAGTGTCCGTGCCTTCGAACAAATTGACATTAGGTTCTCTTGCCGCTCTTCGAGCGTAGAACCCGCCGAAATCGAGAAAAAGAGTTTAACAGAGCTCAAATCCTTACTCTGACCCATAACACTCGGTAACTGCAGCCCTCGTACTCTCTGGAGTAGAGGAAATTTCAAAAATTTATAATTGCCTCTGCAATTTTTCCAGGTCAATTCAGTTTTAGTCCAGCCCTAGGGTCTTTAATTTATTTTCGGTCTTTTATATCAGATTTAAAAACCATTTTTAACACTAATTTGACTTGAATTACCCCTTGCGTCATCATTAGGTTTTTAAAGGGGCACTAACCAATAATGCAAGACTAAAATGTTCCTCTTTTTTGAGAAGTTGTTTAAACCACGAAGATTCAAGTTTGTTTGTTTCTTCGTTCGTTCATTCGTTTACTCATTCATTCACTCGCTCACCCATTCATTCATTCATTTGTGCTTTTTTTATGCTGATTTACTTGAAAATGACGTTCCAATGTGGGAGGTGCCGCTTGCTTACAATTATGAGTACTTGCTCAGAACCTAAACAAATTTATATTAGAAAAATCCTGTGCTTATCCCCGTACAAGCTCTTTGAACAAGACTATTCCGAACGGGTTGACGGAAACGACAGTTGACAAGAATTGAAACATATCAAAGGAAAGAGATAAGTCAGTAAGAATACCAAAAAAGCAAATGGCCAAATTAGGGGGTTTCAACTCTAACTGCCCAACTTCACACAACCTACAAAGATGCATAAATTATTACTTCGTTTTTGTCATTATAATTTAATTATATTTATATTTTTGTATTATTGGTCGAAGTGGTTAAGTTTTCTGTTGGCGTGAATAAAATAAATACGCTTTGCACAAGCTTTCATGACAGAGATCGTCGTTGCAAGCTCTCCCTTTCGTGTACCTCGGCAAATTCCCCGCTGCAACCGTGAGAAGCCTTGCATTGATTTTAGGCTGAAAAGCTCTGAATCATCACACGGGAATAGTCCGGTGGACAGGTACAGTGGACACGAGGCTAGAGTTGAACTTGTTTTGATACAAACCTTCCTGTGTTATTATGTAAATCATGTCTTTCTTATGCTAATTAATTTTTTGGGCATAATTTCCATAAGAATAGCAAGAAGGTTTGTATCAAAACAAGGTCAACCTCGGCCTCACGCTCACTCGAAGGCTAGTATACTAAGCCCACAACTGTAAAATGGTCTATTGATTTTAAGGCTATAATATCTGTGGAGAAACTGTCAAAGTGGACTGTTTTTTTTATGAACTGTGAACACGGTCCCCTAAAATCTGTGTTTTATTGAAACGGTGCCATTCAATGACATTTAACTTTAAGTATGTACATTATGTAAATAATGACTGAAACACCTGTTATTATGGCCTTGATCTTGATCACAGTTCAGCGATGTCTTTCTCCAAATTTTCTAAGGTGTTACTTGCCTAAACAGCCTCGATTATTTCATGGTCTTAGCTAGATTTAACTGAAAGTTACTGGTTAGCGATAAAAAAAATGCCCGTTATCGTAACTCAGTAATCTACAAACCACCAGTCCAGTATTCCAAAGCAACACGTCAGGTCGACTTCATTTAAAATCATCACAAACGAGTGTCGTATCCACCAGTTTTGCTGGTGCTGAGGCATTGATCATTGTAACATTCCTGACTTTCATCTAACAGTGTAAAATCATAATATGGGGTATCAGCTGTCATCATTTGTTCCAGGGTTGGAATCATTTCAGAGAATGAGGGTCGTTCATTTGGATCATCATTCCAGCAGTCCAGCATTAATTTGTATCTGTTGAGATCAATTACTCTTTTTTATGCCATGTTTGAGTTGATCAATCGTGACGATAACGAAATTTAAAAATCATCAACTGGCGATGCACCACTGACTTTGACTTTGATGACGACTTCCGCAGGTCAGTCAACAACAATCTTAGTTAGGAGTATCCTCACTCGAACGATCATATATCACCTTCTTGGCTATTTACCATGCCATGTTTAGCCGATAGGGTTACTTAAGATTTGGTTTTTAATTAAGCGAAGCCAGAGTAGTATAGCAGGGATGAAATTATCCTTTTTAAAGAGGAGCATTTGCGAGTATCTATTACTTGCCAGAGCGACATCAGTTTTTTTTCAATTTCACAGGCTACCCATGAAGATGAAGGTAGTCGAATAGTATTATATACTATACTACTAAGTGGTCGAGAAAGTGAGTTTATGACCGTTTGAAGGGTTATTATGTGTATATATATCGTCTGGTTGTGTTTCGTACAGATATTAACTGCAATAAGTTTACTTACATTTCATCACTGCAAGTGTTTGGTTGTTCCATGCGATACCCCGTCTTAAGGACATTGTGCAGCTGGGCATGGCTAATTCCGGGATAAGGCGTTCCCCCTAAAATGTCAAATGTAATAATCAACGAGGAAGGGTCCAAGAAATTTTAAGCCAACATGAAATGCGTCAAGAACTGCTAGTTATTGTGTTACGTGATACATTGACTTACAAGGTTAATAGCAGCTTTTAGTTTGTTTTTTTTTTTTTCAGTAAAACGAACAATTAAAATGAGAAATCATTCTGAATCCAGTATCGGTAAAACCATTTAATATATCTTACCCATGGTAGCCATTTCCCACAAAAGAACTCCGAAGGACCATCTAAGGAACAAGGTATGATAAAAACAAATAATCGTTGAAACGGTTAAACCTTAAAAAGCTTATAATGTAAAATGTTCGGATGGGAGGAAGAGAGAAACTCATTTAATTTCAGATTCGTTTCATTTCGCTCTATTGTTTCGAATCCTTACATCAATAATTTTAGAATATTTTTTCTACATGCAGAAAGGTCAATAGTTTCGCCGATGCTAACATCTTAGAAGGGTACCTTGCAGCATTATAAATGAAGGTTCTCGAAAAAATAACATGCTGATCACTGGATGTGATTCTATTCATCACGAGTTGTTTAGCGAGACAGTGACTCGGAGTCTTTTTAAAAAGCTCCTGGACTGCTCAACAAACATTCCCACAGAGTGACCTGGTCTTGCTTAAAAGTGTCTTAAAAGTGTCACGCGAACTTCCACTTCTAGACGCCATTTCACTCTCTCCTTCAAAAAGTTCTTACGCCAACACCACTGCCTTATATGGCATGAAACTCGGCCTGTGATTGGCTAAATCTATTAACTTCCTTTGTGCCAAATTTGGGGGCAACCGGAATTAACGCAATTTTTTGCGAGGTGATGACCTCATCGTTCCTGAAGCTCTGATATTTAGAAGGCCGGAAGACAATGAGTTTAAAGGGGCTTTGTCACGAGGATATTGCTGTTTTAGGTCAATCCTGTGCTGAAGTCTTTACCCATACACAAAATGCTCCTGCAGAGATATTAAACAAATTTCATCAGGAAACAATAACCATAATAATGGTTTGATGATTATTGCAAGCATAGCACTAGAAATTGAAAACGTTGACCAATATCCGTGTCCATCCTTACTTTCCTTAGCAACAGACGACAGAAAACAGTTTCAATCCCTAAATATAGTCTTAAATGACAAAATTGAATTCAATGGTTGCGAAGACACGTTTGAGCTAAAAGGCTGGTAAATTGTGTTACAGAGCCCCTTTAAGAACGCAGAAAACTTTAAGGGAGTTGACTCAGTATAGTGGGTTTCTACGATGACGCTCAAACGTTTATGTTGCTTGTGCTTAATGCCGGCTTGTGTAGTAGGTGAAACTAGGCTTAAGAAACATCGCACAATATAAACTCACACGTCACTCTTGGAAGTAAAAAATCCAGTTTGCAATGCTTCAGGTGCTGTCCATTTTATGGGTAGTTTCTTAACGGTTGCCACCTCGTATATCTCACTTTCACCTGTGCGGCGTAGCAATCCAAAATCAGAAATCTTCACCGCTCTGTTTTCACCAAGAAGGATGTTACGGGCTGCCAGATCGCGATGGACAAATCCTTTACTGGCCAAGTATTCCTGATAGAATTACGATAAAAATTTACTGTTCTTTATCTACTTGGTAGCCCTTTCCGTGAACCCTTTCTTTTCTAATGAAGCTGGTCATTTACTTCGTAGACAGATTTTGGCTAGCAAGTAACTATGGTTACTAAATATGACCAAAAGAAACGAGGTTCAGCCATTTTTCCATGAGCAGTTTTTACCCGTCTTTTGGCAACGAATGATTTTAGACCTCGTTATATGGGGTTGCTTAAATGAAACCTTACAGAAAAGATTCGACTCACCATTCCCCTAGCAATCTGCCACGCAAAACACATAATATCATCTGCAGAAATAAAATAATCTTTATGGTCGATGTCACAAGTGTCTTCGTCCTGCTCCACAGAGATCCCCACTTCTGTTCTCTTAACGGACTCAGGAAACTGGTCGTCTTCAAAGGTCTGTGGTACTGACTGTATCCTCTTTTCGTGTTCTCTTTTACCAGGTTTGGTTTCTGAAGATAATACGTTCATGGCATCCCCTTTTGACTCTTTTTTTGCATTTTCCAAACTTTCTGTTGCTTCTTGCTTTTCATTAGCATCTTTATTTTGATCCTCTTTCTCTATGGTCAAGCTAATTCCATTGCTTCCAATCGGTTCCTCAAAGGTCTTGCAGAGCTGATAGGAGGGTCTTTCGCCCCCTGCCATAGTAACGCTTGTAGCAACTTCTAGATGATTTCTCAAGTTCTGACCAGGTGATGTTGAGTCTTCTTCCAATATCGAAAACTGAGGTGGTATTTCAAGTTGGCTTTCGACATGGTCATCAAATGTTGTTTTCTTGGATTTCTGTGGGTTTTGTAGTTCTTTCATTTGCTTGGAGTCATTTTCTCCTTGATTTTCATTTTCGTCCTTTCCTTCTTCTTTTATTTCCCACCCATCCGTGTCTTCCTCCAGCACTTCTTCCTTTATAGGGTTCAATCTTGGTCTTAAAGGAGCAGGCGGCTGAAGTATTTCAAGGACATCGGTATGATCGTTTTTCTTCTTTGTAAACTGCAAGTATAGTTCAGACGGAATTAGCCTTACAAATATTCTAGTGGGAATTAGTAAAGCAATTTACAGGATCCATATGGTTATTTTCTCCACACCAATATATATGTCCTAATGCAAAATGTGTGCCCGCAGTTTACAAATCAAAGTCGATGTGTGGGGATCTCTTGCGTATCCAGTTTCGATATATATCTCGGCGTGCAAACGTATGCAAATAAGCTGACCCATACCCCGCGAAGAATGAAACCGCGGCTGCCCGTGGAGGCAAAATGGATTCCAAAAGTTGATATTCGAAAAAGTGAAAATGGCAAAAATTGATGAATATAAACCAGCTTTACCTGCTCTCTTTTGTTTCTAAGCCATTGCAGAAGATCTCCTCGAGGAACATACTCCATGATCAACATGATGGGCTCTGACCGAACCCAAAAGCCGAATATGCTTAGAATGTTTGGATGCGAGCCAACGTCCTTCATAAGGTCAATTTCCAGAAGAAACTGTCGTTTTTCCTCCTCTCCAGCATTTTCTAAAATAAATAAATAAATAAATACTCGGGCACGAAAGATCACCCATCTCAGAGGAACAGGCAGAGCTCCCTTGGTGTCGTTCATTTTTTGCCTGAGAAAAAGTCTTTAAAAGGCCGTTGACAAACTTTCACATCAAGATCCTCTGGGTAGCCAACGGAAATTACTCCTGCTAATCATAAACCGTTAACTTCAATACCATACTAAAGTAGGTTGAGTTTGATCGTCCGGGTGAACGAAGTCCTGAATAGGATTTTTATTGTTGACAGTGACTGCCAGCAACAACAGTCCTATTCAGCACTACGTTCACCCGGACGATCAAACTCCCTAAGGGGTTTGGTCTAAAAATAAGGGGGACGGGCCCTCGGGTCCCTCCCGGGATCCGCCACTGCATTTGGTCTTTTATGTAAAGCCTCATGGCTAATTATAAATAGCTCACCAAGAAGAACTTTAACAGCGATAATTCGTCCTTCGTTTTTGTCCAGTGTTCGTTGGCTGTTCTTGCAATCTACATTTGGTTTTGGTATTTCCTTCATCACACCCTTATGAACCCTGCCAAAAGCCCCTCGACCAAGCTCCTCCATAATGGTTACTCGCTCGGGTGAGACTTCCATTGACAGAAAATGAATAATTTCTTTCTTTAATCTAAATAAGAAACGTCAAATATCAATAATAAATATTGCTCTGAGGAATGGCTTCTGTGGAAAAATTGCACTTTAATCGGGACGAAACTGCACGGACCAGAAAAGAAGAAATCAAAGATGAAATATACGGTGACAGTTTGTTTTCCTTTTTTCTCTCTCTCTCTCTTGCATGGCTGGTTAGTACTCTCAGATTGGCTCTGCGAAACATACATACATACATACATACATTTTATTGTGTTTTGAAGTAAAAGTACAATAACATGCCCGCGGGTAGCTAAGCTAATCTAGACGGGTCATGTTTACAGAAAATAACTACAACTAAATACAGCTAAAAGTAATACGAGAACTAAAGAAATTAAAATTGACAACAATGACTAGAGACTGCTGATAAACTAATGGTATTACTAATAATAAATTGACAACGGTTATAACAAGTAATTACAAGAGACTAAAACGATATTAAAGATTACATATCAACTAAGGGATAAATTCAACTTAACTTTTTGAACGAAAGGGCAAGGTCAAGCGAATTCTGAGTCCTGATTGGTTACCCGAACGGGTGAGGACTTCAAAATAGTTTTCTTTTTGCCACACAATTATCTTTTGCAGACCAAACTTTTAAGTTTGTTATCAAAGACAAAAACAGGTATTCTCGGCATTTGAACAACTTGAAACACATGTGTTTCATCCGAAAATGCACCAAGCAGTTAAAAAAAACACACAACTGTTTTCTAGGCCGACCAAAAGTATGTTGTTGTCCCGGAGACCTTGGGAAGAAAGAGATGACGCAGTAAGTTTTAATTTACTGGACCAACGTAAAGATGAGGTAAGTCTTTTTCAATCTAACCGAAATTCAAATTATAATTAATAACATGCATACCGTTCTTCTTCTATTTGCTTCTTTCGGTACAAAATTATCCCCACGATAATTGCTGCCACCAGAGCTGCGGTAATCCCAAGAGCTATTCCCAAAATTTTTGCCGTGCCATCGTTAACTGTAAGGTCAGAAACAATGATGACAATTATGTACTAGGAAATACTGGTTGTCGCTTTGACTTAGAACTTATCCTTTGAGCACACGCCAGGAGAATGGCAGTTTTGGAGTTTTAATGTTTAAAGTGTCTTTCCAGGTAACCTCTCCATACGGACGCCTCTCTATTACGGACAGTTCGTTTGGTCCGTGAAAAGCCAAAAATCATACATTTCCTATCTCTATGATAGGGACACCTCTTTAAAGCGCGACACTTGGTTCTGCCCCTTTGGTGTCCGTATTAAAGTTGTTTGACACTGTATCTGCGGCAGCAACTGAAATAAGGGAACATCTTTTTTTTTGGAAACGCTATACTTGGGGGATAAGGGAGAAACTACTAATTAATTCTCTGATCATACCAAACAAGGGAACATGATCCCCCCCCCCCCCCTCCACCCCCTATGGGGCTGGCAACTTCATTCTCATTTACATGCAAATTATGCGAAAAACACTATTGGATTGTTTTTTTCAACCGACATGGCCGCAATTGTCACGCGGTTGCAAACCAAGAATATCTGTGATTGGGCGTTTGGGTTGGTTCTTTCAAGGTCTCATAGGATTGTCTGAATAAACAATAAACAAACAACAGTACCCTAGCACTGAAAGACTAGAGCTGCGTGTCATCGAAGTTTCAATGAAATTAGATTTTCCAGAGAGGTGAGTACCATCTGGTATTTCACCATACATTAACGTAAGATGCTTTCGGTAAAAAGAGGCCCTCTAAAATTTCGAGGGGAAGCTAACACTATTTACACGATCTAACCAACGAACTTTTCTTTCATTTATATCACACCTGAGTTTGTTTTAACTCGCCAAGATATTGACCAGTCGCTCTGAAGCCCTCCAAACCAAGAAGACACTGCTATCTCATAGATCTTGTCACAGTCAAGTGTCATGATATGGAAGGTTGTTGTGGGTTCGTCATTAGTAACGTCTATTGATGCAGCTGCATTGCCCTGTGGATTTATCTCTCTGTAGCGTATGGTGTTCTTCGTTGTGGCACACACATCACGACTCCATGACAAGTTCACGGTGCAACCATTTATTTCATTTTCTTTGTTGTGAATGACAGGAGCTTTGGGCTTGCCTTTAACAATTAAAAGCAGTCACCATTATTCTTTTTTTATGCAGGACACTAAAGCTCGCCTTACACTTTTCAGATTTTCAATAACTTAATATCCTTCGACGTAAACTTTTTGATTACAAGCTAAATTCACGCGTGGATCACTGTGAACAAGGCAATCTGTCCATCTCAAAAATATCACATGTCATGTGAACGTGTCAAGACAATAACACACTCTCCCTATGTGGACATTTCGAAATGACAAGCTTAAGTATAGGATCCATCAAAGCTATATGGTTTTTTGAAAGTTCAGCCTGTCACTCTGTTGGGCTGAACTGTTTCTTTTTTTAGAATGATCGAGGCATTTAGCTGACGACCCACCCTGGTTAACACTGGTTTAACCAAGCTTTTAATTTAGTACTCGAGTCGCCTCCCAGATTCTCTTTTACACTTTATAGCTTGAAAATGTATTGTTTCAAGTGAACTTTATATTATTTCAGGTCTGGACAAATTCATGTATTGGTAAAAAAGGACTAAGGTCTAAAAAATATCTTTGTAGTCGAGTGGTCGATTTAAATTTTAGGTTATTCAAGTTTACACCGATTCTAACCTTTACTCAAATCTGAAATCTCGTTCGCTGACAAGGAAATTCCAATCACATGAAGGTCCATTACCGCTCCATCAAATGTGCCATTTACGAATGGTAGCTTGAGTAAGTCTGGATTATTTCCTATTGTATTTTCCGTTTCGCGATGATCTGCTAATAGGAATAAGTACTCGTTCCGTTGTTCTTTTATTGGTATCTCTGTGCCATTAACAAAGACCTTGATCTGAAACTGTGAACAAGTTACAGCTATATGATTCCAATACTTGATTGCGAAGTTTGATTTTTCGACAGAGTTATGTATCGATAAGATAACACGGGAGCTCTTGATTGTTGCGTACAATAGTCTCCCACTCATAGACCAAAGTGCCATTAGAGGCCCATCTAAACCAAAGGATGTTATCCAAAAGGCAATCGTGAAGTCGCAACTCGTTATGTTTGTTATTGGCAAAGTGACGTAGGAGCCGTTGTGACTGAAATATGCCGCTTTGCTGCTGGGACACCAGCCGTCAATGTAACTGACCGGACCAACATACCTACATAAAATAAGACAATTAAATAAGGCCCTGTCCATACTAAAAATGTTCTATTCTTAAAACATTAAACAGCAAACAATTAGCAATTATTGGACGAGGTTGAGCAAAATATCGTGATTTGTCTTTGGCGAGCAGATCAATTATTTGCCTGAGGAAAATAATTGATCTGCGAGACACTGACAAATCACGATACTTTGTGATAACCGAGTTCAATAATTGTTTTATCATTCGATCACTGAGTTTGTTTGTTAATAAATAGTATCTTCGGAAAGCGGTTAGCGCGCACCGCCTTCCAGGAGTAATGACAGAGATCGCATAAACGAGCAAGGAGCAAGCGTGGTTTCATTTACGAATGAGCAGAATAGTATTTGCAGCCAAAAACAGTTGAACGACATTGCGCATGAGCACACCATTATTTGTAGGCAGTTATTTGCAGGTCACGTGGTGGGCTCTCGGCCAATGAAAAGGAAGAAACATTTGCATGGAATGATAATAATATTTGTCCTGTCCTTCCTTTTCGCGCTTAATTATAATTATTATATGGATATGAATGTTGTCTACAGTAGGCTTTATTTAGTAAGTTATGTTTCTCTATACTGACCTTACATCTGTATCGGATCCATCTAGGAGCCAATGGCCAAATGTGGGTGTCCCTAATGAAAATTTGTATCTCTTCTTTAGTTTGAGAAAGTAATTTTTTGCTTAAATATTTATTGATTTAATTATTGAGAAAGTAAGTTTCTTTTAGGTAGAGATTATTGATTTAATGATTGACTTAGTAAAGCTGAAGTTGGTCACCAAACGTACAGTTAATGTTAATCTTTTAAATAATGGGTTTTATGGATTTTCTTAGGTAGTACTTAGGTTCAAGATAATGGACCATATTGCATGATGATTTAGAGAATTACAAGTCATGAATTGTAATAATTTCCATAGAGTTATAAAATGTTAGCTATAAATCATATAGCTCAGCTACAAAAACACAACAGTCGACCAGACATGGTGCAGCTACTCTGCCTTAGGGTGCGAGTACACTTTTTCCTTAAAAAAAGAAAGGAGATTTCGGCAATAAAGGAATTATAATGTCAAGTACACTTTGACGAACAACCTTTACCTTTACACCCATACAGCTCTACTCTCATAGATATGTGTTTATGCCAAGCTGTTGGAAGGAACCGGATGTACCGTGCTCTAATGGGTGGACTTAGTTTATGAGAAACAATTGTATCCGGGTCTGTGTTGCCATCGAACACCTGAAAAAAAGCCAGGAGCGCTAATTCATTTGCGTCACCCAAGGCGTTGACTTACTTGGCTCTTGAAAACAAGTGGTTCATTTGTTTTATTGGTTAGAAAGTTTTGAGATCCCTTTTAAAACAGCCATGTTTTTTAAAATTTGAATTTTCTCAAAAAAAAAAAAAAAGAATTATTTTACCAAATTTATTTCAACTGTTAATAATAAAATCCAGGCTTTTTAGTGACTAGTTTGAAAAAAGCATGACCAAATAGCGGATGCTGAGTTAAATTATCAACAGTGTTCATTTCACTCGGAATTTCCATATTTTATTTTCATAAAATGGGACACATGTTAATAATTCAAAATGGCGGATGCTTCCCGTTCTCTTTTAGTAATATATGACGTCATCATGACATCAGTGCTATTGGCAAAGCTCATTTATGTGTTATATTAGCCAACTTCCTTGATTTTACCCGAGACATTACTATTTCCAATAAATTCAAAAATATGTCATGATGACGTTGGATTACGTCACTTTTTCAATCTCGTTGTGCCCAGAAGTTGGAGATGATGAGTTCATTATTTTGTGTATTTTGGTGGCTGTAGGATGGGCGGTTTCTAAGTTGCAGAGGGGGAAACTCCGAGCCCTCCCCCCTGGTCACAGGGAGCAAAAAAGAAACTCTAAATAGCATTGAAGAGCAAATTCATACGTGACCGGCCTTAGGCAAACTATACCGAAACGTTGTAACCATAGGAAGGGGTGGCGAATGGTAAAATCCGAGACTCGCCGAGACGCCGAGATCCTAGTTAGAAATCCGAGCCCGAGACTCTTTGGTAAAAAGTTTCGAGACTCAAAAAAAGTAAATACAAACCATGCAAAAACGAGACTTCGAGACTTATCAAAAACGCTTCCGAGATTTCGAGATCCTGCCAAAATTTTCCGAGACCCACGTTTTCCGAGGTACCATTCGCCACCCCTATAGGAATGTCATAACAGTAAGGCCTATGAGAGACATCAGTAGAGCTCTTGCACCAAGATAAACAGCTGAAAATAACACATGCAGGTCTTACACCACCGTATACACTACTATTTCTGGGCGGCGTAATAATATTGGAGAGACGACTAAGGACCATTTTTAGACGGATAATGCAAAAAAGATCATGGTAGTTAAATATAGTAACTTAAAACAGGAGCGAAACGAATGTACACGATAACCGAAATGCGTTTACGACAGAAAAATGAAATATCCGTTTGATGTTCATTAAATGTTATTTGTTTTTCCTACCTTTCCTTCGCTTTGTCTTTGATCTTTGTAAAGGTAGAAGGACAAACCGGTGTTGCTGTACTGTAATTTATAATTTTTAACCCACTGGCTATTAGCATTTTCTCCCTGTGTAGCAATCTTTGCTACAAGGGTACGCTCTTGGCTGCCCAGATCTATTTGGAGCCACTCACTAACATCACTATTGAAAGCTGACCACGACCCTTTTGTTGATGACGTGATTCTACCGTTGATGGCTGCATGGTGGGCATCCAGTTGTGAGGACGCAGTAATTTGTCCATTGGATATTGCTCCATCTCCCATACCGAGAGCACTTTCGCATTCTATGAAACAATAACAAACATCCTTTAGTAGTCAACACTCAAATGGTAACTACGATCTGCTGCTTATGATAGTCATAATCATAATGGTGATAGACGATGATGATGATGATGATGACAATAACGATAAGGATGTTCATGTCGACGACGATGATGTTAATGAAAAGATGACGATGATATCTCATTCATCTTGGTCTTAAAAGAGACGTGAGCCAGGTCTTTACAATGAGACTGCCACTCCTTCATTAATGGGGTGTGCACCCACAAAAGACGCTGTCGAGTACACCTTTACCAGAGCGTGAGTTCATGGTCTCCTAACACTGCCCACTATTATGGCTATCTTCCTATCCATCCATCCATCCATCCATCTATGTCTATTTATATATCCATCAATCTGGTCCGTCCATCCATCCATGCATCTGTCCATCCAACATAACAGCAACGAATAATTCTTAATGTTCTTAATGAACAATGAATAGTTCTTGTATCAAAACAAAAAAGGAAACAGGAGGGATGCAAACACAAAATACAAACCGTCACATCCGATTGTTTGAACGTCGTCACTCCATACTCCGCCTATCCCGCAGCGAGCAGATGAAGGGCCGCTAACGTGATAACCACGGGCACAGTTAAACGAGCATGTCATTCCATATTGTTGAGTGGATGACAGACAATCGGAAACAACCATATCATTCCCCGAGGAGGGCTTTTTGCACCTAGTTCCTTATAAATCGAAACAATGAGTGGAGAAAAGTTAAGAAAAATACATTTTATGCTGCAAGTAAGTAAAAAACCGGAAGAATTGTCAAAACTAAAGAAGTTGCGTCAGAGTATTTTTAGCCTAAGAAAACAGCCGACATTTGGCGACGCTGCCACTGGTTTCCCAGCCAAACGACGTCTGCGAAACAAGCGCAGAAATTTCATACTGATGACGCGTAACTACCCCGATCTGGGTATTGCTTCTGATTGGTCGTGCCGTGTGGGGAATTTGATTCAACCAATCAGAAGCACTACCCAGATCTGGGTAGTGACGCGTCATCAGAATGGAATTTCTGCGCTCGTTTCGCAGACGTCGTATGGCTGGGAAACCAGTGGCAGCGTCGCCAAATGTCGGCTATTTTCTCGGGCTAAGTATTTTTCTCAATTTTTTTTGTAATCAATATGAATTACGTGTTCTATCTTTGAGACCTGTCTTCGTAGTTTTTTTTTTAAAAAAAAGGTTGCATAGCTAAGCCCCTACTAGCAGGGATTAAAAATAAAGAAATGGTAATAATGATACAAATTGGTGGTGGCTGATCCACAAGTGATTTTTTATCTACCACTCGGAATGAAATTAAAATTCGATTTTGTTAGTTTTCGAGCTAGGATGGAGTGGGGGAATGGGATCCAGAGTACTGGAGAAAAAATCCTCGAAGCGCGAGGAGAAGAATCACTTAACTCGAACCACGATTGCATCGACCCTTGGGATTGAATTGGCATATTGGTGGGAAGATGAGTGATTTTGTGCTTCCTTAATAATTACCAGGTGATCTGTGACGTCATTGCGGGGGCCTGAGGAAAGAAATTTTAATGCCGTATCCCATAAACCAACGTGCGCACCAATTCAATTCAATTCAATCTGTTCCCGTTAGCTTTGGTTTATGGGATACAGCATTAAAATTTCTTTCCCCAGGCCCCCGCAGTGACGTCACAGATCACCTGGTATTTCGGTGTTTTGTAAAAAATTGTTTGCTGTAAAACATCGTGACCAAACATTGACGTTCCCTCCTCCTGGTTCTTTCAAGAAAATGCGGTTTTTTGGTTCGGTCGATACCCATAGACACAAGCATACTAGGTATAAAAATTACTTATTTTTTACTTACCTGTTTGTATTGTGCAAACGAAATTAAGTTGATGATTACAGTTCCTTTTCTTCAGTTTTCCTTTTGAATCTATAGCTATACAATCTCCCTGACCTGTCAAATTATCGAGTTGATTATGCAAGTCATTGTTATAACTAACTTGCGAGTTAGTGACCCAAACACTGCTTGAGTTTTCCTTGGGTGTCCTGTGCAGACCAATCCACGTGCTTTTTCCCTCAGATAAACCATTAAGTACATGTTGTTCACTTGGGGAATTCAAATTAGTAAGATATGAACCAACTGCTTTACATGCAAACTCTGCCGACAGCCAATTTAGGGTGATAGATGAGGCTTTAAAGCAAGAGCCCAACACTTGAATCCAGGACATAGGGCAACCTGTCAAACAAATTAAGGTGGTTGTATCAAATTACTTTAGTTTTTATCAAATTAGAAAGCGGAGCTTACCTTTGATTTCACAAATGTAATTGTAGTTCTCTCCGGTACAAGCTATGTCATTCCATTTTCTTACGTATGGGGTCATCACTGCACAATTCTCTTCACTATTGGCTTGGTTTGGCTCTCCGCTCCACCAGTAGGTAAAGAAAGCTTCGGACCCATCTACCCACAGCCACCGCGACTTATTCTTGAAATCCCTCTGCAGACCAATCCATAGAAAACCCGCTGCTTTTCCAATGACATTTTGTATTTCAGTCATTGAGTTCAGTATGGCAAGGTTTGATCCCAATGCTTCACAAGCAGTTTTTGCTGAGATCCAGACCAGTTTTTCGGAAGATATCTTATAACAGGAACCATAAAAACTCGAGACCCAGCCTGATGGACAAGGAGCTGAAACATAGGCAGAGGCAACAGGCAACTCAAGAGTCAATAAAGACGAATACGGAAAGCGGAAATTGTTTCTGTATCCGTGTTGTCTAAAGTATTAAGCTTAGATCAATTGTCATGTCCACAAATTTGGAATATAGAGAAAGAAAGACAGAGATAAAGAGAAGTAGGTGACAGGCCAGCGAAGCTCATAAAAAAAAAAAGAGCGACAGAAAGCTAGAGAGGGAGGTAAGGAGTCATTTTTTGGAAGACCAACATGAAAATTTCTTAGCGGCGTTGAGAAAATGGTGAAAATGAGCAGCATTGAAAAAGCAAGTGAACAAGAACTTATTAACAGGTACGACATTTCCTCCAGAAAACGTGCAAAACAACGGCAAAAAAAATGTGTAAAAAAAAGGGTGTGCTGCACGTGGAAAGTTGTTTTTTGCTAATGAGACCTATTATTGTTTTTTCGCCGTTCTCGTTGCCTTCGCCGCTTAGCATAACATGATTTTGTATTTTGTTTTAGCAAACTATAAATATTATCGAGAGCTTCGCTATTAACCCTGGCTTAATCTATATATTAGGGCCTGTTTACATGGAGGTGGGGTACCCCAGATAGGTGAGGTAACATGCCGCGGGTCACCCCACCTATCATGTAAACGTGATCAAATTAAAATGAGAGATTATGTGGACAGGCGGGTTACCTCACCTAGCTGGGGTCCCCCACCTCCATGGAAACAGGCCCTTACTCTGGTTATTGACCTGATTGGTCAGTTACGTCGCGATGTCATTGGTCGTTTGTCAGTTAAGCCGCGATGTTAGTAGCTATAAAGACTCGTAGTGTAATTGGTGCCTTTCGATCCGTCTATTGTTAAACAGTCATCTACTGTTAGTCAAATTGTCACTTCCCCAGTAATTCTCTCGTATCTTAGTTCTGCTTGATTTCGTCAATAAGTCGTTTGTACAGTGCCGGAAACTGTTGGTTACGATTCAGTAGCGTTTGTTAATTTAGTAAACCAGCTTTCTAAAGTAAGTTGTTTCTAGTAGTCTGTAGAATTCGTAATACGTGAGAGAAAGTGAGAGAGAGACCCAGTCGAATTGATGCTAATTTCCTTAAGAAAAAGAAAGAGATTACGTTTGTATCAACACAACGTCAACCTTAGCCTCACGTCCACTCAAAGACTAGGATACTAATCCCACAACTGTAAAATGGTCTATTTAATCCAAGAGTGCGCGTAGGTTATGAGGTGGTAGTAGCCAACGACGCGAGTAGCGCTGAGTTTGCTATAATCATCTCATATCCAACAAGCGCGAGGAGAATAATTGTTTTATTAAAAACTTCCACAAAATATATAGAATTCTTCCCGACTTTATTTGTAAAAACAACCCATTTTCAGCTTGTTTTTAATACCATATCTGGAGAGGATGGCTATAAAGGCAATCAGGGCTCAAGAATGCCATTATTCAAAGATTCAGTTTTTAATAATTAACAATTAATGAACGAGGCTGAGTATCTTATGAAGAATTATGCAAATCGAGGAGGGTGTTATCCGTCGAGGCCGTAGGCCGAGGCGGATAACACCCTCCGAGATCTCCATAATTCTACATATGATCCGAAAGCCAAATTCAATAATTGTTTTATTATTCATTCAAAAAAATTCCTAATTTAAAAACAGCTAAAACAGGCTTACGTCCATCGATGTTAGGTTCGTCTTCGATAGTGTACGTTTAGGGTTGTTCAGCTCCGCGAAATATTCTCCAAATAGCAGATGTCGCCCTTTGAGTTGTCTTCTTGCTGTTCTTGCCATGTTTTTAGCTATTATTTTGCCTAGTTCTTACTCTTGAAACAAGTGAAATGTCAGTCATTTCTGTTTCACAACCAAAACAACTAAGCCTCGTCCCAGGTCTTCTCGGTTAACGGTGAATTAACCTGCAAGGAAGCTGCACTTTTGTCGTCATCGGTTTATTCCTCGCAAAATTCTTCCAAATTTGGTCATCAGTAGCTGGATATGGTGAATTATGCGTGTTCTTTTAGCCAATCAGAATCGAGGAAATATTTTGAATGAATAATAATAGCAATTCTCTGCAAGTGATAATATATTTCTTTAAACCCATCAAGCCTTCGGAAATAATTTGAATGATAAATGACCTACCAGGCATTTGAGCATCCGCTGTGAAAAATATTTCAAACCCTTTGTTTTTCGAGTTGAATTGCGTGCCCGACTGAAATGTTAACAACAGATAGTCATAGGAAACACGAATTTCGTTTCCAGTTAAGTTGCCGCAGTATTGGCCGATGGTGTTAGTTCCATTTGAAATGCTCAAATAGTCGTTCCTGCAAAAAATACGTACTGATTTATGATTACGATTACAATCTCTAACCTTCTTCAATATGGATAACACTGCTATCTGTTCTAATGAGTACAATGAAGTTTTCTGGGATGTCTTTTTTTTTTGAGAATAAGAAAAAACTTTTAATTAAGTTAAATCTCATACACGTCGTCGTTCTAATATTAGTGAACTTACGCAACAGGACGGGAGAGGAAAGAAGACGGCAAACCTTGTGTGACAAGCGTGACAATAATTTTGTTTGAAATAAATTTTCGCAAAAATTCACTTTCCTTTAAACAGATGTTTTTGTAAAAGACCAGAAAACATCGATGTTAGTGAAGATCACGACAAAACACGGAAGAAATGGCCTTGTCAGGTTCGTCACGCGCAAACGTTTTGCCGTCCTCTTCTTCCTGCCGTCCTGTTGCGTAAACTCACTATTGTCTTATAGCTTGCGTCAGCAATCAGCTACTGTCTGCTGGTTTGAGGCAGAAAATGGGGGCAGGGAAAGAAATCTCAAGTCCCCAATCCTACTCCCCGGCCGTTTTCTCCCGTACCTTTTCCACCCGGCCTTTTGACAACCGGCATTTTTTTTAAAAAGTAAATTGAGAACATTTGATAAGAATTATCAGCTTCAGACCCCTAAGACACTAAGCCACATTGAAAGGTTTAAGAAAACCAGATGTTTTATCGTTCAAGTGTGGATGGGCAAAAACGGTTTTCGAAACCGCTGGGAATATGACTACTCATGCATGACTTGATAACAACGCATAAAAATGAAAAATCATTCGTTCAATGAGAATTTTATCAGAGCACAATCAAAACAGGTGTAATTTTTATCATTTTAAGCGACAATTTAGTGGATGTACAAGCAACCGAAATAAGGTTCCTGAGTTAACGATCATTAGAGTTATCATTGAAAGAAACTTACCTACAATCTGAATCAGATGCCAGTTCAAATATTTGAAATACAAGTTTTTGAATCTTGCCATTTGGAACTGAGATATTATAGACGCAGTGCAGATTTGGTGGATAACTTTGTGCGTATACAGGGGATCTCAGTATATTGTTCACCACTGAGCTGCATAGGGCTGCCAAAGAAAACGAAGAGTACTTCAAGCTGTCAGTGTGATAATTTACTGGCATTTTGAATATAACAGGGGCACGCAAAAGACGGTCGTTTCCCCCTATCCTGATTGAATGCTTTTAGATCTCTATAATTGCATTCCAAGCAGCGCTATAAAAGTGATATCTGTTCGGTTGTCCCTGGGGAACTTGATTGTTTTCGAAATTACAAGGGTTTCAGTATTATTTTTGCGAAAAGTTTAGATGTTATTTAACTTATTGCAAGGAGGATTTTTGCGATCACACTTCTGAATCCGAAAATTTTAGGTTTCCTTTTTTCTTCGAAAAATAGCTTAACTTGAAGGAGTGAAATGTGAAAAATTAAATTTCAGAAAATTATAGGGAATTTTGTTAGATGAGCTTCGAAAATTGCACTTGCATAAGACCGTCATCAAAAAATTTTAAGCGGTCCTCAAGGAATAAAAAATTGTAGGCAATATTTGCTTCTCTCAACAGATTTTACAGAAAACAGTCGTTGGGTGCCCCTGATAGAAGCCTTCAATGTGCTCTCCATTATAATAGACCGAATGGTCAGAGACTAGCGCAACTGACAACAGCCCAAAACGAAAATAGAACGAGATTGTCCTATCGAGAAAAAAAAAAAGACCGATATCAAAATTAAAACTACGTACCAATCAGTGAAGAAGAAATGTTTACTTGAATGTTTGAATACGGGAAGTCTTTTGTCGGAACCGACCGTCCTTACAAATACTGTACAAACAGAGCACTTGTGGGGATCAATTCTGAGAAACATCGGCACAGCTAGACAGAGTAACTTTCCGTAGGCTTCGACAGGCGAAATTTCATAAAAATTTGTCAAAGCACCCTGATAAGAATCGAAGGTATAGGCAACCGCTTTTCCTTTCTAGCACATTTCACGTAGGATGAAAAGACGTTTTACCCTTTACACTTACCGCTTTGAGGTAATACATTAAAATACAACTGAAATCCTTTTCCTTCAACGCCTCCATCTGAGTTGAATGTGATATTTGCATAGTCTCCAGCTACAACGACCGACTGGTTCCAACCCAATCTGCGACCACAGTATTTACCCAATTCAACATTGTTGCTATCAGTAATCTTCAAATAATCAAACCTGAAAGGGAAAAACCCGGTGGTACTAAACAAAGTTTTACACGGGGAGGCTCCGCCCAGAGATCCAACGCCTTACCTTTTTCACTTACCATTTTTGACAGAAAAAGTGTACCCCTTTCGTACACGTGTTATTGATGGGTGGTGTCCCTTCCACATACCTAGTTTAGAGTTATTCATCCCTTTCAGTAACTGCTGTATAAATTCACTGTTTTAAAGACTCTTTAAAATATGAAGAAATCACTAAACTAGAACGTTTTTTCGACTAGTTCACAGCCATAAAATACATCTGTTGGACCTCTGACAGACCAAACTGACAAATTTCCCACTCCTTTCCATAGACCTGAAGTCTCAAAAAGGCACCCCTTTAAGCGGACCCTCCTGGTATAGGCCATCATAGAGAGTATCCCTCGGGGGGAAATCTAGATATGCTTACTTGCATGTTCTTTGATATTAGTACTCCCCAATGTTTGGGTGAACCACAGGTAAATAACATTCGGGCTTTAAGGCATTTCATGTTTTAGTCAACCCTTGCACGTACAAGGGAGGAAATGAGCAGTAACTGCAAAGGAAGTCAAAAGTATATGCCGCAGGACGTAGCCTTTGGAAATAGGACTTTCGCACTCTTGTAGACAAGTTATGGCGTCATTAGGTGAGTGTGACAGTCCATTGTTAGGGCTTGCGTTATTTCGTTATTTTTTCAGCATAGCTTCTCTTGTTTGCGTTGCACCGTTCTGATGAGCCACAATGTAATGGCGAAACATGCCAGCTGTCAACGGCTACAGCCCCGCTCTGTTTGACTTCTGTCGATGTCGTTTTTGTGTCTTAAAAAGTTGAATTTTAAGTAGTACGATCAGCTCAGTCACTTTTAATGGAGGGCCCGGAACCCAACCACTTTTCACCAGGCAAGGTTTTCCCGGATTTTTTTTCTTTTCAAAACGCCTTTAAAGGGCGGTTTGTTTGCGCATTTGGAGAAATGGGGTTGAATTGAGAATGAAAGAAATAAAAATAGGAAAAGGAATTCATACAAAACAAATTAGTCCATTATTGAGCTCAGGGCACCTTGTTGTGGTGGTTGTCTGACTTTTGTCTACTATTAGTAATCTCCATGCAATATTTCGCAAACATCCCCTTAATTTTCATTAAATAACATTGGAAAAATCATTGAACAATTCGTAAATAAACATTTATTGAACCACTGAACCCGACTCAATTAATCGTGTCCTTTTTTTAATTTAGTGCTATCTTGGCTAGATCAGTATTATGGAAAAAGGTCGGAAATATACGGAAAACAAGGCTTTTAAGTGGACTTCCACGCTGAGCCAAAATCTTTTCTCCATTTTTATCACTCATGCAGACATATTTTCAAACATCATGGGTCTCTGCACACCATTAATCTTACATAGCTGATTCTATAAAGGTCACTAGGTTTTGAGAATGGTTGGGAATAGACCATGTTCGCTAGATTAAAATTCTAACACTACTTCGAGGTTTTTTGGTCATTTTTCTATATTTGATTTGTTTTTTTTTTATTTTATTTTTCAGCTTGGCTTCAGTCATCTGCGAGGCTTGAAAGCCGATTTTCGTTTCCCTTAGGAGCTAGCGCAGAGCCGCGCGCGCACTGCCAAGGTTTTTTTTGAGAGTTAATTTTTTTCTTTCACGGCGTATGCAAACCTTGCAACGTTTCCATCGTACTTGTAACCCAACTGATAAAGGGCGAGGCTCGAAACCTTTGAAGAGGAAATCAAACCACAAGACGGCACTTTTGTTCATAATTTTTTGTTGACTCCCTTACTTATTGGCATTGGGTATCTGGGCATCATAAGAAACTCGCAGCAATGATTTTCTTCAGTGTCTACCAAACAATAGCTTGCTAATGGCAATCCCTAATGCCCAAAGTAACCTTAACCAGGTGATCTGTGACGTCATTGCGGGGGCCTGGGGAAAGAAATTTTAATGCCGTATCCCATAAACCAACGCGCGCACCAATTCAATCTGTTCCCGTCGCTCCCGTCAGCTTTGATTTATGGGATACGGCATTAAAATTTCTTTCCCCAGGCCCCCGCAATGACGTCACAGATCACCTGGCTTAATTGACTCAGCTATATCATCTCATGATCACAGAACTTATTTTAAGCATTTTACAATTTAGGAACGAAACAAAAACCCAAGTGGGGGTTGGGGCAGGGGGTTCAGCTCCTTTTTTTCCTTGTAGAACGGCAGGAGATTGATTGCCTTTACGTCTGAGAATTGACAAAGTTGAAAAATTGGATGACAGGAAAATGACATTTCGACAAAAGTTAGTTGTCAATCATAATTATCACGGAACGAAATCAACAACATAGATCAAAATCAACTAATTACAAATACAGACGTGACGTTTTAAATCTGCTGAAGAGAGCCTATGTTTCCTGGGAGGCCCGTTAGAGTGCACGTGTTTGACGGAGGCATTGATGATGACAAAATAAGAGCTTGTATCAAAAAAATGTCTCCTGGGCGTTATATGCAAAGTTTCAAAGAGAAAAACATTTCGAAACATTGACAGGTGAAACATTTTGCTTTCTTGAAAAACGTTTGCTATGTTCAAAATTTGCGCTTCGAGTAACTTATTGTCTTTTTGCGAGCTGCTGATTGGCCCACAACCAACTTTCTTGGAATGTATTGTTATTTTCCCGTAAACCGATTGGTCCACTTTATCTAGGTTGCCCCGCGGTTACAGCAGTGGCACTATAAACTTTTATGGCGCTTCTATTCTTTACAAATAGTAGACTGCATAAATATCCTAGTTTTCCTATTAATTGTGCGATGTATCAAAGAATTCGAGTTGTTTAAATCACCTACCCACAAGTCCAATCTGGTTCAAGGTCAAACAACTTAAAGCTGATATTTATTATCTTTCCTGCTGGAATCGCGACGGACCATTTACAGTGCTTATTTGCTGTATAGTTATTTGGATATCCTGGACTTGTCAGTGTATCATTAATCACAGAACCACACCCTGCAATCAAATTATTTGCGCATAAATTAAATTATTTTGTGCATAAATTAATTGCTAAAAACGCACAGTCTTAATTACTGGCCTCTTGTTACAGACGAAGTGATATGTTGTAACTATGGCAACCTCTCGGCGTTGCGTTACATAAATAGTGGAAAACGGTCCATATATTGGATCTTCTCACGGGTATCCATTACGTTCCTTACGGGTTTCTGGTTTTTACTAATTCGGTTAACAATGAGACATTGAGAAAATTCATCGAGATATCGAAGGACCTTTCCAGGATCAACTTTTTATTTGAGTTCGTAAAGAAATTACAAAAAATAGATAGGACAGGACTGCAGTTGGCAAGTGCATTTGCAGCTCCAGTAGCAAGTGCATGTTATGATGAAATGTATAGCCACAGAAAGCATTTAGTTAACGTGATTCCCTTGTTTTGCACTGCTCATCACCTACTGCGCATAACATTGCGACTTCAAAGCTGGCGGTTATTTTCATTTGTCACTAAAAGAGGTAACGAAGGCCAAATGCTTTTAATAAGCGATTTTGTTTACTCTACCGGGCTAAAAATTAAGGTGTTTGTCTCGGAACTCTGCCCAGCCCTTCACGCAAAATTCTTATTTGAAGAAGAACTTTGCCCTTGTTGTCTTTTCGGGATGAAACGAGAACAGTGACCCCCACTTTTACTCGTTATGGCTAAACCAAAAATTTATCTAAAAAAGAAAAAAATCTTGATAGTAGAAGCTGATTTTTCGCGATATGAATCACGTGAACCTCCGAATTTAGAGCCACAGAGAAGTATTAGATAATGTTAAACTGTCCATTTCTCTTTAGTTTTCCGAGATCGGGTAATTTGAAGCCATTTTACTAAAAAGTTAGAAGCAGATATATTGAAAGAATCCTTTTTTGTCGATTTTTTAATTCTTGGGCATTAAGCTTGCAAGAAGAGAGTCAATGCTATCTCTTTAAGGTTTAGGGGTAATATGGCCAAAATGGTCAGTCGCTATACGTACATAAAAGTTAAACATGGTTAGCCCTGTCCTAAAGATGGAAGGCATCATCATTTTATAAGTTTTGAGATCGGTTAGTGTGACTTTTATGGGTCTGCCTTGTAGCTGATGTATCTTATCTTAATTTGCTGCGCATTGTCTCGGGCACATACACTTAGTCAGCAATGCTTGTTCTACTTAAGGTGATTCCTTATTAAATTAACCTAACATAGATTATAGATCAAACTTGGTACACTGATGTAACAAGTCATGGAGATGATAAAAAAAAAATAAAAAGTTGGGATCAATGTGCTTTTTTTGAAGTCACAATGATGACAAATACAGCTATTTAGGACCATTTGACAAAAACCGCTCCAAGCCCAAAACTAGACAAAAAGGTGAGATTTTTTTGATGATGCATGTGGTATTGCACAGAATTTGACTTCAATGTATTGTTTATCCATTTACGTACTAGAAAAATGCCTTTTAATGTCCTTGTTTTTACTTTACGCTCCAAACTAGAATTAAATTGGACTCGAGCTATTCGACCGGTGTGATAGCTCAATTCGTACAATTTAGTAAAATTGCCAAAAAGCTGAACATAGATTTGTGCCAATTTTTTTGTCATCGAAAGGAAGCACTGTCCTTATCAAAATCATGAGATAAAAAATGGGGGTCACCGTACTCGATTTTGCGGTAAAGCTGCAGAAAGTGCGCACCGAATGCATTTTCTTCGATTTTGAGAGAGGACTGGGGCGAGTTTCAAAATAGAATGTATGTCAAAGGGGAAAGAAAGTATTAAAAAATCCGTTTCTACAAAATTTACGTCGAGATATCACGTTTAGAGCACAATGTGATAAAGAAAGTGTTTAAATGAAAATCAAAGTGATTAAGCACAAGTTAAACATCCACTATCGAGGTTCTCCGTGAGGAAGTCGAACTCAGCAACACGCGTACTGCTAACGTTTTGCACATTCCTAACACATTGAGTCTCACCTCGGCAAGAAACAACCGCAAGCAAAAATTCCAATCGCGTTTCTCTTCAGTCAACTTCATTTTAATAATGTTACTTCACATGCTCTTTTATTACGGCGGCCATCTTGTTTTGCGCAGTGAAAAATTAGGGAATCACCTTAAAAGGCAAAGCTACCTGAATTTCCTTGAGCCATACTGTTACATAGTATCAAAAACAGAACAGAAGGCAGATCCATTTATTGTCCTGTTGAAATGGAAATGGATAAGAAAGTCATCTTATCATCACGTCACGAGACGGGACAAAGACAAGACACGAGTCACAAAATACTTTCGAATCCATTGTCTTCTAGAATACCTCAATGTTGGGCTTTCTTAGCCCCCAGCTTACCAATGAACTAACTGTGAAAATAACGGCATTTTCTAGGTTTTCGAGTTGCATTGTGGGCGCTAGGTTGATTTTAATCAATCATGATGATCAGTTTTAAACATCAATTTAGCGAAAGGAGACGAGCGAAAAGTTTGGACTGGTTAAAATTAGATTAAGGGGATAGTCTGGTTAATATTTTGGGGAGAATTATGTTGATTTAGGAAGGAAATATATGACGCTAGAGTAGGTATACACATAAACCAGTTAGTCCGCTAATGGGATCAGAGGCACCTTATTGTGGTGGAGGATCTATCTGGTAATTGTCTACTAACTGTTCACTTCATATTTCAGTTTTTAACAACCCCCAAATCCAATATTTTCCCTTTTTCTCCAAATTTCAAACATCTCCCCCCCTAAATGGTACACATTAAAAACATTCGAAAAATCTCATTATCCAAAAATTCACAAATAATTATTGAACTAAGGACTGTAACTCAGTTGAGTCACTTTTTAAATAAATGAAATCTTGGCCGTAGATATTTAAGAGAAAGGGTGGAAAGCAAGGAAAAATAATACTTTTAACCAGACTGCCTCCTTAAATAAGATTCCAGCCCATTGTAAAGGAATACGGATTCCGGAATACGGGGCATTTTTTCTGGTGGAATCCGAAATCCTGAGGTTTAACAGAATCCATAATCCAGCTCAAAGAATCCGAAATACCGCCAACAATTTTAACCCGGAATCAAAGTTCTACTGACAAAAGAATCCGGAATCAGCTACCGGTAGCTGGAATCTGATCTGAATCTGAAGAGTGGAGTTATGAATCCAAGACTGTCTTGGACAACCTTACATTGGACGAAGAATCGTTGTTCCACTGTATCAGAAACGAAGAAACAAACAAGCAGGTATATAGATAAAGGAAGAAAAAACATCACTTACAAAAGTAATTTTCTAGCATATTAAAGTATTCTCTTTTGTGAATTCATACAGTGGCAAGAAAAAATATCACAATCACCGAGGCAGATCGGATGTTTCAGGTCGATCTCAGAATCGATGGAACGTACGTTTCTCCAGGAGCTACCAGAACACCTATAGCCTGCTCCATGTCAGGGCAAAGATCGTGACCGACTGATGCAAAAAATGCGCGTAGCATTGGCTCTATGCACGTTTTATTTTCGCTTGGTTTGTTTTCGCGACGTCTCAAATACTTGGAGAGCCTGGCACAGGCTACAACAACATTGATCATGTATACCGTGAATATGCCGGCCTTATTGGACGGTGCCTTGAGATAAATGCCGGAATTTCCTACTTCGTTTGGAACCACTGGCTTGAAACAATAAGTCAGGGCTTCTCTAAACTTTCTCACAATCTTAAGTTTTATTTATTCGCCATAAGCGGATTGGAGTATTTGAAAATTAGGGCAGAAATATACAAAAATATTCGAGGCTATGTTATGTACTTTTCTTCATTTCTAAGTAACAATTTAAAGTTAAAACTATCCTTTCACTTATAATAAAGAAGAGTAAAAGTTTTGGCTGCAAAATACCTTGAAGATGGCCGTCACTGTGGTTATCCTGATCCTATGTCAATTCTTTTTGTTTTAGCAGCGAGGCTTGAAAAAGGGAACAGAAAAACGCTTTTTTTAAGAAAAGCTGTTAACAGCTTTAGCAGACTAAATTACTGCATGAGTTGTTATTATTGTTGTACATGTCAGTGCCTCCCTTCTTTTAACAGTTTTCACCCTGTGGATATCATAATGATCTACCAACATATGTCAGTTGATTATGTAGAAGGGGTTTGGATGGATGGATAACATTTAAAATGTGAAGTCTTTTGGCTCAGTCCCCAATATCTACTCTAATGCACTTAAAAGGGGGTCGGAATGTAAATCTAAACCCTGGCCGTTGCAGTTGCAAGACTAAATATAGAACGTTTACCTTTTTAAACTAAGGATGATATTAAGGACCAAAAAAAAAAGCTAATGGTCAGTTATAAAATGCATAACTTAAAGGGAAGAAAACTGCGTTCGAACTATTTGTCGAGCCACTGGTGGTTAACTGCTAAAATTACTATATCGTAGCCTTTCTGTTTACGAATGATCCATCCCTTGCCCCTTGGATTAAGGGGGTTCTACTGTAACAGAAACAAAGACACAAACAAGCAAGTAGACAAATGATGAAAAAAGTCAGTAAAAAGGTGACAAAAAAATCACAGTGATGGCCTTAGATCTTACAGGTCTGAGTCCATAAACGTGTATCTCTGAGCTACCGGAAACATCCACGACCATGTTTGCCGTCCACTATTTGTGTCGGCCTTATTTTTTCTTCACATTGGTATTCAGTAGTCCTCCTAGCTTATTCCAGTTAGGTATTTAACAGTGCCTTCGGGTAAATGACTTACATGCCTCATTTGGAACTTCTGGCTTAAAACTGAAGAGGAACGTATTGCTTTATTGAACTTTATCTTTGTTACAATGCAATCTGCTCAAGGTTTTGGAGTTTAGTTTTTTTCCTATTTAAGTTGCCTTTGGTAACTGGAGGAAGGCAAAGATTTTATTCTCGAGGCTCTGTTATGTAATCCTTTTCAAATATAGCTAACTGATTATAATATACACAATTCTGTCGAGGCTAGTACTGATAAAGTGAAAAAAAAAATCTCCACAATGTTGTCAACAGCTGTATGACACTGAGGTTAAATAAATTGACGTTGGTTGTAATCGCTGTGCCTTCTTGTAACAATTTTCATCTTATGAATATCATGATCAGGGTCCACCATATGTCTGTTCCCTCATGAGAACTTAATTTCGCAATTTGGCGAGAGAGTATTTCGCAGAGTCTTATTTTCTTCATTTCAACAGGAGCATCCAGCGACTTATTTCTGTAAAATAACTGTTCGAAGGAGCACATGTTGCCTAAAAATTTCTAGAGCTTGAGAAAAGCTAAAAATTTCTAGATAACCGCTCCATTTGTCTTAAATGTTGGGAGGCTTTCTAATTAAAAAGCTTATCTACGATTTTCGGAGGTTGTGTTATTCACATTTTAATCTCTGACCATGAAGGTATTGCGATTATTGTCAAAAAAGCAATTTCGGTATAAAGACAAAACGTCCCCCATAATTTTCTAATGAAAGCAAGGCTACTTCATGTCCTCAAATTTTCTACCGTATCCATGAGGGTAGCTAACACTTTTCGGATGAGACGAAAAAGCCACCTAAGACTTTCGTGACAACCAAAGTTCCCCTAAGACATCCGAACAAATAAATAGTTTTTAGGGCAACTCCAAATTAACTAAACAGGCTTCTAAAGCCGGGAGAAAACCATTTGAGACACTTTTGGTGTACTTGGAAACATTCAGCCGTTGGGTGTCCCTGTTTCAACACCCAAATGTGAGAAAAGGGCATTAATTTCACGATTTAAGCATTCTCAACTTCATTTTATTTTTCACAAAAAAGTTTGAAAGTTTTTCAAATTTCTAGTTAAACTGGAAAAGGAATGCGTGAAAGCTTTACAAATTACCCTTACCCATCTCTCAAGGTACAAAACGGAGCTTACCAGTATAACCAGTTAACAAGTTATATTGTCGATACATTTCTGTGATTTGAATTTCCTAGCCTATATGAGATATTAAATTTCGTGAGGATTTATTTTCGTCGGTCTTTATCTTCGCAATTCTTTTGCAACCGCGAAAAACGCGAAATTAAAGATCCACGAAATTAAGTACCAATAGGGTAATTATGTAAAAGGCAGTTTGTATAGAGTACATCGATAACATCTAAATTTTGAAGTTTTTGACTCAGTGTCTTCCTCTCGGAAAAGGGCAAATAAACATTAGCAATGATGAAATGCCGCATCACGAAGGCCTGTTTCAAACGTCGTGCTGCTGCCGTGCTAAGCTGGCTTGACGGTAGCTCGACTGCAGCACGACACCAGCACGACTTGGTTTCAGACGTCGAATCTAATTCAGTCGAATAGAACGGCTGTTGTCGAAAACAAAACACAAAAATAAAGAAACGATTTAACAAACTTTTACATCAAGTAAATGTATTCCTATGTATTTATAATTTATGAGTTGAGTTCGGCACGGCGGTAGCACGACGTTCAGTGAAGACGTTTGAAACCAATTCGAGCTACTGCCGTGTAACATGGCAAGGCTTGCCGCGCAAGCTACACGCTGTGCTAAAGTCGAATTTATTTCGATCAATTGAGTTCGGCACGGCACTGAGTGGTACGACGTTTGAAACGGTTAAGAAACCGGCTGAATTTGAAAAGTTTATCGATTCACTGGTGGTCAATTTTAATCTAAAAATAGTTAAATAAGTGACTAAATTAGATTTTTAATTCACTGTCAGTCACCTGTTCTTGGGAAATTAACGAAGTTTCAACATTGTTGTGAATCATCTGGCAGCAATAACATGGAATAAAATCCACTAATGACAGTAAAACTGTTAGAGCCAAAATGGAATAAAAAATATCAATTTCGCGTTTTTATGATGCTTAAAACTTTGCTTCAAAATATTTCGAAAACGCTCTCATAGCGGAGCTCCTCGCGCGCGCGAAGCGCGCGCGTGGACGTAGCCCCATACCTAACGTAATCTACCCATCCCAGAAAATTTGGTAATCACGTGACCGTACACCGACCGCCCGCCCGCCCGCCGTCCGTCCGCCGTCCGTCCGCACCACAGGAAAACCAATGTTTACTTTCACACTTTCTAACTACTTTGGGAACCCAGGAAGCCCAGGAGGAAACTGATTGCACATCAATATTGTGATCAATTGACAGCTGTCAAAACAAGGTATCCGCTGACCAGTATCACCTGACCATATCGCGGGCTCAGGTGTCAACCCATCGAGGTCGAGTACTTTTTTGAAGTTATCCGCTGACAAGTTACTGGTTTTCAGATGATCGCAGGCTCAAGTTTATTATTTTTTAAATTTATATGAAATATGCCGTGTTTATATCATGATGACCCCGCACTATTAAGAGTTTGATTTCAAACTAACCATGGTCGCGAAAATTCAGCAAGTTATGTAACAATACAGGCTAGGAAGACCTTTTCTCACCAAGGTCACGCGTTGGTCACGCTCTACGCCCAATTTTTATGCTCTGATTGGTCAAAATTTGACAGGTGAGTTCATGCGGAAAATTTATGCAGCATCTTGAAACTTGTTTACTTTAATTTGACAGCTGAAGCTGACAGTTTTGTGTAAACTTGTGATGTTTTTAACTGTCTTTTTCCACTGGATGTACAAAATGAAATACAGCTGCTATCAAGTCTGTTATTCATGGCTAGTTTGTTCATTGGTTTTTTGGTGGAGAGATGCGTCGCTTGTCAAAGTCGGAAATCCGATTTCGGATGGCATCGTTTTCGTTTTTCACCTTGCTTGATGCGTATTAAAGAGGATTCAAAATTCTCAAGCGACTCTCGCGTTACTTGATAGCTTTTACGAACCGCATCTCGAAAGGTAAGCCTGAGTAATGATTGCATTAAATTTTTGAATTTTTTTTTTATATCTAATTTCATGTAGTCGAGCACAATTTATGCGGCAAGTTTATGCACGTTTCACTGACGTTTGTAAGATTTGAGACAATAAACCGACCTAATATCAGGTTTGATATAAGCTTACAGGACTTAAAAGAGCCTTTAGATATATTTTCTCACCGCAAATAGAAGAACACGTTCCGAAGAATATTTAGTTATAAATTTGGCTGTCGAAAGAAAACTTTGAGCGATTTTCTTGCCTCGAGTTCATCTTTGAGAAAAGCAAACACCGCGAGGCCGGCTTAAAACATAAAGTTATTAAGCTTTAAGACTCAGGATTTTTCGAAACGCTTTAATACTTATCTTCGTGAATGAAAATTGTTGTGTCTGTAAATGTTTAACCGAATTATATTTGTTTTAGTGATTGTTAGTAGTCTCTCTTGCAATTTAAATCGCTGTGCTGTTTGTTTTCAGTCGTTCATGAACATCGCTTGCAGGAGTTATCTTTTTGCCGCGCGTATCAAACGCTTTTCAAGATTACACATCGTTATAAAACCCTTGAATAAAAAAAAACAATAAATTATTTATGTTGAAGCATAACTCTTTTAATGTTCACTGCGCTCGAGGTCTGTATGATAAATAGTACGGTTTCACCTCGGATGTGATGTGTAAAAAGTATAAAAGGTTGGTTTACATATCCCCGGATTTCTTGGCAAGATTTTATAAAGTAAACTTGTCGAAAGCAAAAAATTCGGCCTGATTTGTTTTCCAAGAATTTGTTTTCCAGGTATAATCCACTGTGATCAAGAACCATTACGGCTCTTGAATGTGATCGAAGATGATTGCTATGTTTTGTTTTGTTTTTGTTTCTATTTTTTTTCTCCACCCTTTAATACTTTAGTTGTACAATAATAGTACATTAATTGTACTGTAATACAGTAATTGTATTCAATAATACAATAGTTGCTTAACCTACGTGCACATAATAATAATAATAATAATAAAAGAAGGAAATTAGAATGGAGAAGGGCACATTATAGTGAACTAATGGCCCTTTAACAAGATTGACTTTATTCTTTTGTAGTTTTGTTTTCACAAAAAAAAAAACCACACACACACACACAAGTCAATACTGAGCAAGATAATATATTTTAAGTGCCTTTTTGAACAGGATTTTTGATGATTTATTGCGAATATGAAGGGGGAGATCATTCCAATAGTATTTACCAATGACGGTGGGGCAGAACTTTCGAATATTAATTCTTGAGTGGGGAATCTGTAATTGCTGGGCAGATGCACTTCGTGTAAAATAATCATGTTGCTCAGATACAAGTAATAATGGAAAATTACACGGCTTATTATCAGAGACAGTCATATAAAAACAAACAATTGTACATAAATTAAACAATATCACGAAATTTTAATAGACCTAGATGAACATAATGAGGAGTGATATGATCTCGTAAAGGAACGTCATTCATTATTTTAACTGCTTTATTTTGCAGACGTATGAGCTGTGATAATGGATTATCATAATTATTTCCCCTCAATCAGCTACCATATATGAGATATGGGTAAACAAGAGAATAGTAGATACTAGTTAAGCATTGATTACCTAGATAACTTTTTATCTTTGTCATAATATTAATACTCTTGCTGACTCTATCACACACATAGTCGATGTTTCACTCTAAAATCACTTAGCCTTTCCCATATGAATTTCCCCTTAAGTTAACTGATTTGTGGATTACAAGTTTATTGTTTGATTTAAATAATAAATTTATTAATGGGAGCTTCGCTTTTAGCCCTGGCTAAATCTATATATTAGAATTTGTTGAAACTATGCCATAATTGAGGCAATTATGTCGGGTACAAACTCCCTTAAGCGATTTCTTAAAAAAAAAAAAACTCCTGGTACAGAGAAACACAAAGATAAATAAAAAACGTAATGGTGTCGTTACGTTGCCATGGCGACTCCGATTGCAATAAAACCCAGATCATAAGAAATTTTCATCTTTATACAATACAGTTGTGGTAACCTTTTTTCCATATCTTTACTCATGGCGACGTAGTTAATGCTCAAACTTGGTAGGTATCCCCCCCAAAAAAATCCAGTCGAGCCACCTTTAGCCCGAGCCCACGCTGAAAGAGGTCTTAAGTACGGCTCTTCACCACGCCTTCTCCGTCAGCAAAATTGTGATTGAGCGAAGCCTGGGGTCAAGAAAAACCAAGAAACCAATATGGCGGCAAATCTAAAGCTTGAACGTTCATGATAACACTTTTGGAGGCAAGTACTACATACTAGCACACCAAAAGAACACAGCACTGACGTCTAGAGGTTCTTATCAACTCCTGGATCCGTTAAGTTTTCTTACCACTGGATATCTTCCACTGAACACAGGCATGGTGGAACTTTAAAGTATTAAAGAAATATACAGATGGATCGACGTGTTTGGTAAGTAAGCCAAACGCTGTAAATGCAACCTTATATTATATACACCTTATTAGATGGTTTAGCATATAATACGTGCAGATATTTTGCGAGTTGCGTAGCATTTTTCCGAGCCCCGCAGGGGTGAGGAAAAATACAAGCACTGAGCAAAATGTCTGCTCGTTACAATTATATGCTAAACCATCAAATAAGAGGTTTATTATTCCACTACAAAAAAAATTGCTATTTGACAATTTGCTTCTATTTTTTTGGTAAGAGTATTCAGAAACATCCTGATTCCGTCTGTGAGAATCCATTCACAAGGAGCAAAATGTTCACACATAATTATATACCAAACCATTGAATGAGAGCTTAATTATTTTACCATAAATTCAAAACAAAAATGTTGTTTTGGTTTCTATTTTCTAGTAAGTATCCAAAACATCCTGATTCTGTCAGCCGCAGTTGCTACTTTTGCATCTGCCGGTATTCGCCCTGTTGTAAACCGGTTAAACCAGGACACTACAGTGTATTACGGCCTTGTATTTTGCTTGTTCTCTTGACCTTATATGGTAAAATGACATAATAGTGGAATAATAAATAAGAATATGATCAACAGTAAGATTTCCGTACAGCCCCAGACATTGGTATTAACTATCTGTGTGAAATATACGCATTTAGTATAATTACATTGATGACTATCAAAAATAGAGCGCT